>JAAMXS010000434.1:0-11123 GCA_019693525.1 Cylindrotheca fusiformis | reverse complement strand
TTCGCAGTACTCACCAGTGACCTTTAGTTGGACAGTTTCATTCAAGATGGACTTTATTTGTGCCGCTGTTGTTGTTGGCGTCCTACTGCCGCCAACGACAAGAACTACAATATTTTTCACATAGGGAGGGGATCCCCCTAATTTTCGGGGTGACCTGCCGAGAGCGAGTACCCCCCCTTAAGGACAGGAAAAGATCTCTCTCAATCATTTGCGTAGTTAAAATACTACTCTAGTTCCATTCTTCAACGTCATTCGCATTCTATTTCTTTTCGTTGTTAACAGTGCCCTGTTTCATACCAACCCATTGTCAGTTCTACCGACAGTATCACCTTTCATTAATTGGGAGCTGTACGATTCGTCTTGTCCAAGATTGGAAAGGTTTTGAGTTTATTAAATCAGACATTGGAGGCTCTACAAGAAGAGATTCAGAATGATGTTGGCAGTGGATCCGCAAAATGATAACTGTGCCGTTGCCGCCCCCGCCTGATAGACTATTATCTTGCCCCGACCTTTCTGCGGACGAATTAACCAACGAGTTGGAGGTGGATCCCCAACAAATTGTCTTGCTCCTAGATGGGCGTTGGAAGTTTGGATTGACTGCTCTAAGTCTTCGGAAGGGTAGACATGCAAGGTCAATACCAGAACACAACTACCCTCTGGAAGGACGGACTCATCGAAGCCAAGATCCACAAAGACGTCTGAAATTTCCAATGTCATCGTAACTTGGGATAGTGCATATCCGAGTCACCCAGGTATTTTGCATTTTGTCCATCAATCCTATATGGGACGACGCTGGATGCGTTGCCACTTACTTCTTGCCTTGCATCGTTACACAAGTTTGGACAGGCGCTCTTGACTACGACAATGACGCCAAACTCCCCTTCAGAATATTTTTGAAATTGTCCACCAATGGAGCGAGATTCCCGTGAAAGCAACAATCCTTCTATCTTCAGCTCTAGTATTGGCTGTATCATAGACAGGCTGGATAATAGTACTTCCTGGAGTTTCAACATCGGTCCCTGGATTCAACAGCGTGAATCCATTTGTGGGCCTTCGAAGAATCGCGGCTACCGCGCCATTTGAATTTGCTCCTGCTGCAAATTTAGACAGTATCAAACAACGTCCCCATGAGAGGAGATCCAGGAGGAAACGCTAGCGGGTAGGTTTGCACAAGTGCCGCTGTTGCTCCGTTTTGTTTGTCACTGGGGTGGGTTGGAAGTCGTTATCGGGATCGAAGAAATGGATGGCGTTTTCCCAGAATTCGATCGCAGTCGTTTCAGTTTTTTCATTCTCGACAGATTCTTTATACCACAATAGCTTGTTGGGCAAGTTCATTGAAGTCTACCCTATGTTCTGCCTGCACTATCGAAGTAAGAGACAGCAGTGGGTCGGAAACACCTGTTAGCTCTGTGAGCCGCTCCGCCTTAATCGACCAATCAGAGACAACATAGAATGGCCAAGATGTGTTGCGCAGACCAATTTCCACAGCAGCTTCTGATCCAATGGAAGCAGCGAACGAATCGAAAGCCGAAAACAGTTGATCAGCCTTTTGTCGTCGTGGGACAGTGGTGATCTCAGAAGAACATCCCTCAGAAGAATATCCCGTGAACTAATTATCGTGGCCAAGAAGTAGTGTCAGGCAAAATACGTTGCGCGGATATAAAAGGAACGTTGGATCGCGAAGGCTTTACCTGATTCTCGAAATTTGTCTTTGCTTGATCCTTCACAAGCAAGTACGTCGAAGCACCCACCCCGCTTGCGGCTAAGACAGTGATAAGTGCAACCAGAATCTTTGCCCTTAGAATGTTGGCTTCTTCTTGTTTCGCGACTTCAGGAGGTTGGTAAGCTTCTTTTTCAGGGTCGCGATCTCTGCTGGTAGTTTTGAGATCGCGTTATAGTTGAAGTCGAATAGGGTAAAGATCGTGTTTGTTGGTTCAAATATGTTAAGGGGGCCCTGCACCCATTTTATAGAGTCTGCCCGTCTGTCTTCTTGAGTTGAGTCGAGAATGATGTTGCACCGCGACAATCAACCATGATATCGACATCGATCCTATTCGACTCACAAGTGCCATCGTTAATGTTTGCAAAATCACTGATTTATAGTTGTAAGAATCGAGTAATACTTCTGTGATGAGCACACAAAACAGCAATCCTGCAATTCAAAAACTCTTTCTTGTGCGAGGTTGCCCCATTTTGTTGAAAAACCGCCCCCCCCCCCCCTACAATTTGGGGTATAGCGCCATGACCGCAGGGATGAAGGACAGACTCACTGTATGGGGGAGGGTGCCACCCCCATTTTGTGGGTGATGACTGATGACGTCTTCAAAAAAGGAAATAGCACAGCAGAAAACAGTCATCACAATGAAGGATCTATGGTCATATGCAACAAATAGATGCCGAAAACTTTTTATGAAGATTGTATCTATTGGTCCGTGATGTGAATATTGCCGTTTCAAGAGGAGTCCCCATCGGACAGGTTTCCTTCTCTGAACTTGGAAAGATACTGTTGAACAAGAGCTTCACCTTCGCGAACCCACTCGTCGCGATTTGGAGTGGCATAGTTCAAATACTCATGAGATGAAACTCCAAATACGCCACAACTCTTAAGCTTCCTGGCCAAGGGAATGACGTAAAAGTCAAAGAACGCGATCTCTCCACTGTACCAGTTCTTGCTTGGATCAGAGTCTGCTCTGCCATTCACGTAGGCACTGTAGCATTCCATGAAGAAACGTTCGTTCCATTTCTTATAGATATACCAATGTTGCATGGTATGGGAGACATCAGAAGCTTGGATCAAGTGCTCAATAACAATGGTGGCCTTGCGATCCTCACTTTCTGTTCCATCATCCCACGATTGGACTGCTAAGTCCACGTTGTCAAAAGCTGTCTCCCAACGAGCTTTGCGAAGTGCTTGGAGTTCTTTGTCAACGATATCCGTCGCCATGACCGTGTTCACAACCAGCTGGCGGAAACGCTGAAGATCTTCCTCAGTCTGATAGATGCAGGCTCTCAGAGCCGCGTATTCATCTTCCATCAACATATCCCATGCAATATCGACACTTTTCTGCTCGGCAACCGATTTCCTGTAGATTTGAGCGCACCGAGTATTCTCCTTGACGAGTTGCGTATTGGGAACACCTGGGTGATCCACGTCATGAATGATGGCAGAAAACACCACAGCGAATTGAGTCAAGGGATCGGAGGTGATTCCATACGAATGTCCCGAAAGGTCCACAAGGTCCACACTGACAGAAGGATTGCCAGCTCCAAGACCGTTCCCCGCGTCCACGTTGACAATGCGAGCAAGCAGTTTTTTGGCCGACGCTGTAACATGACTCGCGTGTTCAAAATTATGGAAATCGTTGTCAGGATACATTTCAGAAATGGAAGAAATGTAGTTTCTTAGCTGAGTTTTGACTTCGTCTCCAATGCTCGTGGCCGTTGCCCCCCTACGACGTTTCAACTGTTCCAAATCAAACCGTTTCAGATGAACGATCGGGGTGAATTCATCGAGAACTGTTCCACCACCCGTCCCAATAGTCTTTTCGGCCTTGGAAAGAGTCTGGATTTGGTTTGCAACGCCAGCTTGTGAGCGGACGATCTGTTCCAGAAGGGAAGCTAAGACTTCAATGTTCCACTCAACCAGACGTTCAGTCTTGTTCATTCCCTCGATGCCAAGGTATTCATCTTCTTCCTCCTCAACCCTCTCTATGCTGGCTTCAGTTTCGGCTTCTTCATCCAGTGTTTCCATTCCAGATTCGGCTGTCTTGGATTTGAGTATCCTGCTGATTTTGCGAACCCAGTACGTTTGCATTTCGCCCTTGCCTTTAACAAACATCTTGGTGCTTCGGGGAGTGATCCATCTGGAAAGCCCGGCTTCCATAAGCAAGTCTGCAGTGACTTGAGAAACCTGAATTCGGCCTCGTCCACTACTGCCTTCCATTCGAGCTGCCGTATTCATGGTGTCACCAAATAGTTGGAAGCGACTGCGTTGCCCGCGGAGGACTCCAGCTGTAACTTGGCCGCTGGAAGAAGAGCGAAGTTTGTGCATTAGTGGAAAAAAAGTTGTAGATTCACCGATCACACAATTATTCTTACCTATGAATTCCGCTTCGGAGGTCCAAGTCGGAGGTGTCGGGTCCCAAGGTAACTTCTAGCTTGAGTTTTACGTCATTCATCTTTCTCATGCAGTCGCGAGCGAATCTGCATGCCAGCACAGCGTGATCGTCCGTGGGCTCTGGCAAACCTGCAGCAGCGACGTAACAATCCCCCACCGTTTCCACCTTGAAAACGCTGTGACGGTAGGCAAGTTTGTCAAATGCACCGTAAACGGTCTCCAGGAGGATGAAGACTTGGTGGGGTTCTCGAGCAGAAGACCAAGCCGTGAAGCCAACCAGGTCGGCAAAGACGACAGTCACGCTGGGGAAGAGATCAGCCAATGGTGCGGGTCCCATTGAATTTGATATACCAGCCAATTTCTTGTCACTTCCAATAGGGCCATCATCATCCAACATCTCGCCATCGTCCACCACGACGTTCTTTCCCTGGTTCTCGTAGAGTCGATCTCGAATTGCGGCGGGGAATACGTCGGACACGATTCTATCTTGCTTCACAATCCTATCCATGACAATTCTCTGTCGTTTGCCGACGATAAAGTCGTAAAGTAGGAATACGAGAGTGGTGAATGCAAAGATAGCAACCACCACGACTGTGTAGATGGTGGCATTGTCAGTTTGGAAGGAATCCTCCAATTCTGCAGAGGGGTAGACATGCAGACTCAATACTGGAACGCAACTTCCTTCTGGTAGTTGCGATTGATCGACATCCAGATCGACAAATGTCTCGCTCATAACCAAGGCGTCATACATTGGATCATGCAAGTCATCTTCTCCCAAGAGAATTGGGTTCGGCCCATCAACTTGATAGGTAATGATGTTTCGCTCTGACTCTGCGAGATTGACGCCACTCCTTGACAATCTTGGGCAGGCACTCTCCAAGACGACGACGAAGCCATCTTCGCCGTCGGCCAACAGGTTCTTGAAATAGTCGAGCCAATGAAGACTGATGCCAGTGATGGCAACGATTTTCCTATCCTCAGCTTCCGTGTCAGCTCCATCAAAGATGGGCTGTACTATCTGGCTTCCTGGGAGTTCAGTTTCAGGGTCGATCCGAATCTGAGTGAAGCCAATGGTTGGCCGTCGAGTTTTCTTGATAATGCGGAAGAGTTGTTCGGTTGGCTTCGATGAAATGAGAATGTCGAGGTTAGTGGTCATTATAGGATTGCCTGTCTTCGGTCCGATAGGATACCCCTGAAAATATGGGATGGCTTCACCAGGCCGATGGACTGGTGTTGGCTTGTAGCCGTTTTCGGGATCGTAGAAATGAACAAATGGAATAGTTTTTTGAAGAAGTTGTTCCACTGTGAAGTCTGTGTATCCTTCATGTTCAATAGATTCTTGATACCAAATAGGATTTTGCTGTGCAGCAAAGCTGTTCCATTGTTCCCTTTCGTCTTCTTGGACAATTGGAACCATGCCTACACCGGGATTTTCAACGCCTGTTAACTTTGCAAGCTTCTCTGCTTGCACAGACCAATTTGGGATCCTGTAGAACGGCCAACTGGTATTGAGCACAGCATGCTCTGCCGCAGCTTGTGCGCCAATGGAAGCGGCAAAGGAATCTAAGGCTGCAATGAACTGGTTTGCCTTGGACCGGGAGACTGTCAGGATCTCAGTGGCATGAGCAGCAAACTAGAAGTGCGTTTTTAGAAGGAACGGAAAAGACAGCAGAATTGGTCTTTTTGAGAATGAGAAGAAAGTAAAATTGCCCATCATAGCACAAGTCTTACCTGATTTTCGAAATCCCTTCGTTCCTGTTGTCTAACTAGAATGTTCGTGGCTGTTGCTACCCCAGTCGCAGCCAACAGAAGGACTAGGGCCATGAGGACTCTGGCTCTTAGAACGTCGGCTTCCTCTCGCTTTCCCACCGTAGGAGGAAAATAGACTTTCTCCCGAATTGCATCAAGACCGTTCCGGCTTCCACTTCCTCCACCGATCGAGTTATGGCTTGCTTGCTGGGTGAATTGACTCTTTTTGGAAGTTGCACTGCGCTCATCGTTTTCTTCTGATGAATAATACGACATGGTGGTTACAGTAGATAAAAAGCGCAATGATTTCGATTGTTGCCCAACCAATTGATTTTTTTTATGGTCTTGATTCTGAAGAAACGTGAAAGAGGTTGTAGAAGGGTGAGAAGAGATTGTTGAAAGGGTATGATGGGCTCTCGTAGAAAGAAGCGACATCATAGCCACAGATTTATCAAAAGAGAGAAGATTCCTCCCGCATGGAAGGAAATTGTAACGCGAAGGAAGTTTTAGTTCACAATTTTGACACATTCTTATGTATTGGGAACTGAACTGCTCAAGAGAAGGAGTTTTGAGAGTCATAATGCATAAATGTTTATTCAATCAGAGTCATGGCGACCTTGCAATTTCTGTCGACATACTGTCGTGATTTGGCGAAGGTTGTTGAATGTGGTAAGAAAGTTCCAGCATCGTATTGGGGCTGTGGGTTGCGGGGACTTCTTGTGATTCTGGTCATCATCATACGGACATGATTCTGAAACATGTTGTCGTTACTTTCTTCTTCCTAGATTTCTTGCAGCAATTGGTTCGCAAGTTGTTGAATGACTTCTCGCTTTTTAATAAAGAACTTTCTGAAGCGATGGCAGCGTCCCACCGAAGCGGTTCCATGACAGGTTTAGTTTGGTTAGACTGTTGAGGTTTCCAATCTCGGTAGGCAGGCAACGTAACAAGAATTCGAAGTTTTGCCTTTCACTTCCCTACGAAACAATAAGTGTTTCTGGCACCAATCTGTAACACCGAAATGACAAGAGTATTGTCCCTCCACATAGGCAGTAACAACGCTGGGCCAAAATGTCAACCGGGAACAAAAAAAAGAGAACCGATCCTAACACTGGTGACTACCAGTGACTGTTGTTTGCCATTCACAAAAGCGCTCTAATTGTGCAGTGCAGGATACCTGTTTTAGTTCTGATTGAGCTCACCAGGCAGTCAGTGCTGCAGTCCCACGTCTGTGAGCGCAAGTGCTAATCCTTGGCATCAGTTTTAAAGTCGAACGTGAAGATAGTGCTTGTTTTGCTACTACACAATTCTACAATAGTGGAATCAAAACCTGTCTTCTTGATAGCTAGGCCCACTATGTGGGGGAAGGCAAGCCTATCACATATCGCATCTCATATAAGTTGCATGATGCATACAAAACTGGTGACTTGTGCTGTCCGTTGGAAACGTATGCGTGTCTCTATGTAATTGTCATTTCTTGTCAATCTGTGAACAACGGTTAGACCTCGGTTTGGCAACAACACCTTCAGTTTTCTTATTTGTTGAAGTATGTGGCAACGGAGCAATCACGAATCGCAAATGTTTAGAGGGACAACGAACTCTTTATCGAATGGTGCAATAATGTAAATATCGCCGTTTTAACAGGAGTCCCCAGGCAGATTTTCTTCCTGGAACTTGGAAAGATACTGCTGGACAAGAACTTCGCCTTCGCGGACCCATTCTTCACGATTTGCAGTGGCATAGGTCAGAAACTCGTGGGATGGAATGACATAAACGTCAAAAACCTCAATCTCTCCATTGTACCAGATCTTGCTCGGATGGGAGTCTGCCCTGCCATTCGTGTAGGCACTGTAACATTCCATGAAGAATCGTTCGTTCCACTTCTTATAGATATACCAATGTTGCATGGCATGGGAGACATCGGAAGCTTGGATCAAGTGCTCGATGACAATGGTGGCCTTGTGATCCGTACTCTCGGCCCTGTCACCTAAACGTTCCGTTGTTGAATTTGCATTCGAAAAAGCAGTTTCCCAGCGGGTGTTGCGAAGTTCTTGGAGTTCTCTATTGACGATATCTGTCGCCATGACCGTATTGACAACCAGTTGGCGGAAACGCAGGAGATCCTCCTCAGTCTGATAGACGCAGGCTCTCAGAGCCGCGGATTCATCTTCGTCCATCAACATATCCCATGCAATATCCACACTTTTCTGCTCGGCAACTGATTTCTTGTAGATTTGAGCGCACCAAGTATTCTCCTTGATGAGCTGCTTGTTGGGAACACCCAAGGTGTTCCCACGTCATGAATGATGGCAGAAAACACCACAACGAATTGAGTCAAGGGATCAGAGATGATTCCATACGAATGTCCCGAAAGGTCCACACTGAAAGAAGGATTGCCAGCCCCAAGACCGCTCCCTTCGACAACGTTGACAATGCGAGCAAGCAGTTTTTTGGCCGACGCTGGCTGTGACATGACTCGCGTGTTCAAAATTATGGAAAGCGTTGTCAGGATACATTTCAGAAATGAAAGAAATGTAATGCCTCAGCTGCGACTTGGCTTCCTCTGTAATGCCCATGGGCGTTGACCCTCCACGACGCTTTAACTCTTCCACGTCAAATCGTTTCAACTGAATGATTGGGGTGAATTCTTCAAGGACCGTTCCACCACCCGTCCCAATCGCCTTTTCGGCTTTGGAAAGGGTCTGGACTTGGTTTGCAACCCCACCTTGTAAGTGGACGATCTGTTCCAGAAGTGAAGTCAAGACATACGTTCAGTCTTGTTCCTTCCCTCGATGCCAATGTATTCGTCTTCCTCCTCAACCCTCTCTGAGCTCTGTTCACTTTCAGCATCTTCGTCTCGAGTCTCCATTACGGATCCTAGATTGAGCTCCTTTGATTTGATTGGTCTGCTGCTCTTGTCCACCCAGTACGTTTGCATTTCGCCCTTGCCCTTATTGACAAGCATCTTGGTGCTTCGAGGGATGATCCATCTGGAAAGTCCGGCTTCCGTGAGCAAGTCCGCAGTGACTTGAGATGCTTGAATCCGTCCTCGTTCACCGCTGCTTTCCATCCGAGCTGCCGTATTTATTGTGTCACCAAATAGTTGGAAGCGACTACGTTGCCCGCGGAGGACTCCAGCTGTGACTTGGCCGCTGATGGAAGAAGAGAGAAGCAAGCATGAGCTGAGGCTTTGCTCGACCATTACCCATCGATTCTTCATGCTTACCTGTGAATTCCTGTCCGGAAATCTAAGTCGGATGTGTCGGGTCCCAAGGATACTTCTAGCTTGACAGTCACTTCCTTCATTTTCTTCATGCAATCACGAGCGACCTGCATGCAACCACAGCGTGATCGTCTCTGGGCTCTGGCAAACCCGCAGCCGCAACATAACAATCCCCCACCGTTTCCACCTTAAAAACGCCATGATGGTAGGCAAGCTTATCGAAGGCACCATAAATAGTCTCAAGGAGGGTAAAAACTCGGTGGGGTTCTCGAGCAGAAGACCAAGCTGTGAATCCGACTAGGTCAGCAAAGACGACAGTCACGCTGGGGAACAAATCCGCCAATGGTGCAGTTCCCATCCTCTACTGGCGAAGGACTCATTGAGCCCATAATCATCCAGCATACTAGTATCACCAGTCACCATCGTCTTTGCCTGGTTCTCGTAGAGTCGATCTCGAAATGTGGTAGGGAAGACGTCGGACACGATTCTATCTTGCTTGGCAATCCTGTCCGTGACTGTTCTCTGTCGTTTTGCCGACGGAAAAGTCGTAAAGCAGGAATACAACTGTGTAGATGGTGGCATGGTCGGTTTGGAATGAATCCTCCAATTCCGCAGTCGGGTACAGCCGCAGCGTCAATATCGGAATTCAGCTCCCTTCCGGTAGTTCCGATTGATCGATATCTAGATGGACAAATGTCTTGCTCAAAACCAAGTCGTCATAGTGGGGATCATGCAAGTCATCATCACCCAAGTATACTGCTGTTGGTCCATCCATTTGATAGGTGATGATATTCCGTTGTGATTCTGTGGAATTCTTGCTGTCACGTTTTCCAAGTAGACTTGGACACGCGCTGTCTAGGACGACAACGAGGCCGTCTTCACCATCGGCCAACACGTTCTTGAAATAATCCAGCCAATGAAGACCAATCCCGGTAATGGCAACGATTTTCCTATCCTCCACTTCCGTGTCAGCAACGTCGAAGATGGGCTGTACAATCTGGCTTCCTAGGATTGTCTTCTCAGGCGCAATAGGAATCCGAGTGAAGCCAATGGTGGGCCCTCAAATTTCCTTGGTAATGTGGTAGAGTTCTTCGGTTTGCTTGGACGAATTGAGAATGTCAACGTTAGTGATCATTTCAGGACGGTAGTATTTCAGTCCAATAGGGTATGCCTGAAAATAAGGAAAGACTTCACCTGGTCCTCTGACTGGTGTTGGCTGGTAACCGTTTTCGGGATCGTAGAAATGGATAAAAGGAATAGTTCTCTCGAGAAGTTGTTCTGTTCTGTGTATCCTTCATGGTCAATTGATTCTTGATACCAAATAGGATTCTGCTGTGCAGCAAAGCTGTTCCATTGATCTCTTTCGGCTTCTTGAACAATCGGAACCACGGCTATAGTAGGGTCGTTGACGCCTGTTCTCCTTTGTTGGGGAGGTGGAGATGAAAGCAATCATGTACAGTACAGTACAATCAAATACACTAGCCATAGTCCTGTGACAAAAGGAGGCAGTTCCGAGTTGGCTGTATTACAATGCCTTTGCTCCCCATTGGACATATTTCACAATAAGTTGCCAAAAATCGCACGCCAGCCGATCATCTGACACGCGTGATTGGAACTATATATAAAGGGGGATTTTTCTGTGTTGATTTGCTGGGGTAGCTAAGTAGTAGTGTCGCTATGACGTCGTGCGACATGTCCTTGGTGTAATTTTTCTGACGTTTGAAGCTGGGTCTATAGCTAGCTACGTGACGAAAAAGCATCAAATGACGATGACAGCCCTCATTCTGACAACAATAAAGTCACCGCGACTCGTTTAGCATGTACTGAGAGAAATGACGTTCTTTGGTGAGGTTTTTGTTCCACAACGAGAACGAACAACAATCGCTTTTCAAGAGTCAGTTAGGAAGTCAGTTCGCGGTGAATTTATTCTCAACAGAAAGTTGGAGAAGCAAACATTGAAGGAAACGAGAATGGCTTGGAGCACTTTCTCAAGGCCCAACAGTACTGATGCAAGGATTCCACGTAGCTGTCAAAGAG
>JAAMXS010000418.1:0-29707 GCA_019693525.1 Cylindrotheca fusiformis | reverse complement strand
TACTCTTTGTTGGCTATATAGTAATAATGAGACTACTACTAAAGTATGGGACAACGTCAAATCCCCACATCCAATCTGTCAAAAGACAAAAAAAGGGATGAAACAGGCAACGTGCCTTGATGAGTGTTGGGTTTGATTGCCCCGCCATTTTCGGGTTTTGTATTTGTATATATTTTCTACGATTCCATAGATGAAGATATACGTCGGGAGACATTTTTAGGTCTCATGGATTTTCAATTTTTGGCGCGAACTACGTTCAGACTGTAGCAGAAGTGGAAGATTCCCCCCTTCATGTCCAGAAAATAGAGAGACAAATATTACTAGTATTGCGCATTACGACATCCTATTGATCTGTTGTATATGCATACCATATCATCTCTCTCTCTAGTTTCTCTCTCATTCATGTGATATCTTGAAAAAAGAAAACATAAAGAAATAGAAGTAATTTGTCATTGAAAATACATCCGTGTCTCATTATTTTGGTTTTTTCCCCCCCGTCATAGCAGCTATGTATACTACTATACTTGTTTCAAGAACTGCAATCATACTATTTTAAAATACTAGAACTACTCGTAACATGACGTACACTGCAGTCTTTGGATCCACATGGACCTATTAGTAGTTTTAAGGGACTTTATACAACACCGTCTTGGCAAAAAGAGGTTGCCATTGCGATCCTTTTCTATCTTTATTACTGCTAGCAAAAAACTCGACTTTGCTATTATTGCCAGCAGCTCTTTTCCAAAGCTAGGTGGCGGCTAGGATCCCCTCCACAGGAATAAATCACCATCAATGGATCCACCCAACACGCTACTTCCCGTGTAATTCATGGCGATACAGGACAATTGTGTCTCCAGTCCATGACGATCCTTGAGCACCGGTGTCCAAATTGTGTCCTTGGATTGAGATGACGACGACGATGATGATCGTTTCCTTCCAGCAGTCGATTTTGAAAATGATCTCCTCAATGATATCAAATTATGAATCTGCAAGGTTGTACCGTTCGTACCCAGGCAGGCCATGGCATAATGCGAGTCGGCCACAGCCATAGTAGTAGCATTGTTGTCATGAGACACGGATGGAACTGTCCGCACAATGTCAGCGCCGCCACTGGCAAGATCCACCAGGAAATGAGAATCGACACCAAGAGATGATTCGGCAGTGACAATCATGGTTCCGGCCGAAGCATTACTAGTAGTAGGCGTCTGTATTCTTGTAATGGCCAAATTCTGCAGAGTCTTGTTGCTATTCGACAAATTCAGAATGGTTGGTTTTGCCCCCAAAGTTGTATCTTTGGGAAAGGATGGCACGATCGAAATGGCCGAGAGCGGTTTGCGATGGTTCAACATGCGCAAATCCCATAGTTTGACGCAGGAGGACGCTGTGGCGTTCGGCGATTGTTGAAGAATCCCATGTTGGAGTTCCGAACAGGAAGATGATGGGGAAGACCATTCGACGTGGGAGGTTGCCAGACAGTGTGGCGATACAAAGGCACAAGAGGAAATATTGTCTTGTTTTTTGGGAGCAAAGTCCGGACTTGTAGTATCAATTACCACGGTTGGCCGATGACGGACGTCCCAGAGTGAGAAACAGTCATGTTCGGCATCGACATGTGCCGCCAACAATGATGACGGATGATTCCCCTGAAAGTCCCACATGGCCTGGTTGGAATGTACCTTCCTATGATCGCAAGCAAAAGCAATGGGAGTGGCAACCCGATGCTTGTTTTCGTTCCAGCCGTACACGGGTCGAAAATCATGAGACTCGTAGTAGGTCTGGCTTTGTCCACCAAAGGATTGCAACATTCGTGTGAGGGAGAAATGTGGGTTGGTCCGATCCCGGTGGTAGCATCTCTTTGGTCCATGGACAGTGTAGGCATCGACCGATGGTAGTAGTGGTGTATGTTGATTAGAGTTGTTGGTGGTGCGCGTCGATTGCAAATGAGAATGTCCTGCGACTACGACTGATCGTTCCGTGTCAACAATGTGATAGTTGCCAGTTGCCATACCGACCACAAAGCTCGAACCATCGTCCAAGGATTTTAGCTTGAGCGCGGACGAAGCATTGGCATCCAAGGATGGCTGTACTATTTGAAGCTCTTGAAGAAGCGGAGTCCCCAACTTGGTTCTGCTGGTTGTTTTTATGGACGATTTTGGAAATGGAGGAAGTCGAATGATATCCATCTTCCCCGCCGAATCCGCCGCCAACACTCGATCGTAGTCGTTCAGAAAGATGCAACTGGTATATGTTTGAGGTCCAGAGTAATCTTCTTTCTTTCGATAAATGACATGACTTCCATCCTTATTGTAACAGTCTTTTTGTTGGTCCGCGGTTGTACGAAGCAACTGTTTGTGCGCCAGAGAGATTCCCAACCTCGCTCGTTCTTTGCGTCTTGTTGCATCCTGATTAGGATAGTTTCGTAGCGTCACATTGTGTTTCATAGCGTGGTAGTAGGTTTCCTCATCGATAAGATGATGGGAACAAGGGAAACTGCGATATTCCTTCATTCGAGGAACAGCAGGATGGTTGCCGACTGGACTACTACTACTACTACTACTGTTCACCAGAACGGAAGGTAGGCCGCCAGTACGAGTTGCGTGGAGGGCCGAACCCTTCTTTCGTCGCTTTGAAACGACGACATTCTTCGAGGATTGATGAGGTTTGTCGTGAAATAGTTCCCAGAGACTCATATTCGTGGCATGATGATGATGACTTTCGAAATACCTTTCGTTGAAAAAGAATGGGTTTTTTTTGTGATTCTGAGAATCACTAAATTTTGTGATTGATTTGAAAACAAGATTTTGAATTTTGGCGCGGCAAAGTGGGGAAATAAAGTAGGGTGGAATTGTTGGGGATGATAAAATGGAGGAAGGTGTCATCCTCATTTTATTACGTCACCCCGCCACCACAGGCTTTTGCACACATTCACAAAAAGGGTCGAAGTTTCCCTTTCTGGTCAAGACGTCAACGTTTTTCTTGATGACAACAGCAACAGCACTTCGAAAAACCCTCACTCACACAAAACAACCAACATGGCGGCATCCAATGAGAATATATCAGAGAATCCAGCAGAGTCGGCAATAGAACGAGGAGAATCGCCCCAGAATGACTCCACTGGCAAAGAGGAGGAGACGGAAAAAGAAGAACAAGAAGAAGTCGCAGAAGAAGAAGAACCCGACAACAGCAAGTGCAAAAAATTCTGGAAAGCTTGTTGGAACTTCTACCTGAACAATGATTTTATCGTCCAAGTGGTCATTGCGATACTACTGGCACGTGCCTATCCTCCGTTGGGTGCGGACTATTTGCAACCCGAAATCACAGCGACCTGGATCTGTGTCGTCTTTATTTTCATCCTTTGCCGGTTTGGGATTGAAAACCGAAGAATTCAAAAAGGCATTCCAACGGTTCTTCTTCAATCTCTCTGTCCAAGCCTTTAATTTCGGCATCGTCTCGTCGGTCGTCTTTGGAGTGAGCCGTGGACTCGTTGCCGTCGATGCAATTCCCCAGTCGTTGGCGGATGGGATGGTGGTATGTGCCTCCCTCCCATTGACCATTAACATGTGTCTGGTCCTCACCAAATCGGCCGGTGGCGACGAAGCGTCGGCCATTTTCAATGCGGCCTTTGGAAATTTGATTGGCGTATTTTTGAGTCCAGCGTTGATCTTGGGATATTTGGGGGTCACAGGCGACGTCGATCTGCTCGGTGTCTTTTACAAATTGGCACTGCGAGTGGTGCTGCCCGTTTCAGTGGGTCAGATATTACAAAAGTTTTCACCCCAAGTGGTGGCCTTTAACAAGAAGCACAAGAAACGATTCAAAAAGGCACAACAACTGGCGTTGGTCTTTATTGTTTATACAGTGTTTTGCTCCACATTCTCAGAAGAAGACGACAGCGTCAAGGTGGGGAGTATATTTATCATGATAGCGATTCAATTTTGCTTGCTATGTCTTGTCATGGGTCTCGCATGGATGTTTTTGAAGCTTCTGTTCCCCAAGGAGCCAACGTTGCGGGTGATGGGACTCTTTGGATGCACACACAAGACAGTGGCGATGGGCGTACCGCTGATCAACGCAATTTATGAGAGCGACCCCAATGTGGGCCTCTACACGCTTCCACTATTAATCTGGCATCCGATGCAACTGGTCTTGGGTAGCTTATTGGCACCGAGACTATCCGGATGGGTACAATCCGAAAAGGAACGGTTGGGACAAACTGAAGAAGATGAAAATGAGGATAGTAGCAGTCTGGAGGAAGAACAGGGAGAAACAGCTGAGAATGAAGCCCCTACTACAGCAGAGAATGGGAAGGACAGAGCAAATGATGGGAAGGACAGAGCTGATGATAGCTATGAAGAGTCCTCCGAATGCTAGAAACTAATAGACTAACAATGAACGCCAACTAGGAGTGGAACATTTCAAGAAGCAAACAAGTACTAAGACGAACAGTCTCTGCTGGGGTAATGCCTGAGTTCACAGTAGTCGAACATGTTCGAGGCAATAGATGTTCTCATCGGACGTGTCCAATATTCACTGCTGGCACCCACGCCAGCCTATTCGTGGTCCTGTATCAATGCGCTCTGTTTACTTAACCGACAACACGATCACATAATATTGTGGAAAGAAATATGGATGGAAATACCCCAACATATATGACCCTTCAGCCAAAAGAAATCGAATTCACATAAACGGTCAAATCTGAATGGATGTAGAATGTTTGGCGAGACTGTTTGGAACGTTTTGGGCTTTTCATTCTTTCGAACGCAAGCGTATGTGCTAGATTTTTTTTGGCACAAAGGTGCGTTCTGACTGGATGAGAGTCTTTACGAACACTACGGATCATAAAAACTATCGGTTTCCTTAATTTTCAATTCAATAAGACTTATTGTATGTATGTTCGTATGTGGAAAATAAATAGGTTTTCTCGATATCCTGATACTGTATATAGGATGATTCACGAACGTGGAGAGTGGTCGTTAAATAAAGGGTTCTACGCTACTTTGCCTGGTGCTCGAAGGAGAAACTGATAAATCGCACAGACGCTGTATTCTCTCCACTTTGCCATTTCCAAAGTAGTAGCCACGATCGGACGCACAGTGTCAAAACTCACAAAAGTATAATGAATCAATTTCAGCAACAGGAGCAACTATTGCTTCCTCAAACTATGAGCTCCTGGCCTTCGGTAAGACCCAAGAGGAAACGCAAAGTAGTTTCGTTCTCAGAGGCTGCTCCGCGGACACATGCCATTCCGCTCGCCAATGATGGTGAAATTCACGAGCGATGGTACAACAGACGGGAATACCTTGCTATTAGAATGTCAGTACTGCGACATTTGAAACACATGGAAGATAGAGAGAAGCACAGCATAGGGTTTGAACTGTGTGAAAGAGGACTTGAGTTGATGACTCCATCGTGGCTTGCTCACAGGAAACGAAACAAGACAAGATTGTTGACAGCCATTTGGAACAGCCAAGTGAAGCAATGGAACGAGCATGACAGGATACACGATCCCGAAGCCATCGCTGTGGCCTGCAGAAAAGAGACATGTCATTTCGTGAATCTTGCGAGGCAATTTGGCGTCGTTGATGAGCAAGCGGCGCGAGAAGAGTATCTATCTCTGTTCGTCCCCCGGCAGCACAGCGTTCCGGAACCTGAGACCTTAAAAGAGCGTGCAGTGATGAACTTGGCGTCAATGAAAAGGCTCCGAGCGACAGCTGCGTAAGACTGGCCGTCTCACGTGAAGTCAAGCAGATGATCAAGTGTTTAACCAGCTGCGATCGCATTGTTCTTCATGCGATCTTGGATTTTAGAGGATTACAATACACTTCAAGTTTGGAATTTTAAAGATTTATATAAAACAATTTTATACGCCATGCAAGTGAGAATTGTGAGATCTAGAGGACAATAGAAACTAGCTGAAAGTCAAGTTCTATTCAATAGAAGCGACTAGTCCGAAGATTATTTCTCCACTACTTATATTTGCAATCGCTTGGCCTTCTGGAGGTTGACTAGCCTCAAACCTCGTTTCATCGCGATATCATCTAGCGATTCGTGAGTTTGGAGGGCCTTAAAAGTTGCCCGACAGACGTTGTAATGGTTTCTATTCCCATGTGCCTTGGCAACGACGTTGGTGATGCCCATCATCTTCAGGATTTCACACGACAGGGGGTTTCCTCGCAATCCATTGTCCGTGGCCCGCAAGTAAACCTTGCACGAGTTCTGGCGTCCCATCAAATCCCTTGTAATCCCACGGTTGCGATAACGATCGACAAAGAAAATATTGCGGCGAGCCATGCGACAGGCAATCTCCACTGCATCTTCTGCTTCAAAGGCCTTTCCAATGCCGAAACCTCCACAGCCTCTTAGGTTGCCGCCAACCACCAAGGCTCGGAACGTATCGATTCGGCCGCCTCGCCACATTTTACATACGCGATCCGTTCGAATCAGTATTTCACCCCTGCGATGGTTGCAATTATGGATTGATTGAGGTCTCCATTGCACCAAATAGTCCAATTCACATCAGACATACTTACCAATCTCCATGAGCCAACTGATTGTGCGGAATTGAGGTACTGCCACTGGACTGATCTTTTCGCATATCTTCCACAGTAATCGGCTCTGTGCTAGGCAGTTCCATGTTCTCCAGCCGCTCTGCATTCACCAACCGGTCAATTTCCTCCATAAGCGCTGCTCGTTCTATTTCATCAGGAGTCTCCATTGCCATTATTCTCCTTTCTCCAACCATGTCCTCAGTCGATCCCGGGGCGCTAGTGAAGTAGTCCATCATTTTCAACTGCGTTTCCAGATCCAACTCGCCTTGCTCCAATTCCCGTCGTTCCATATTCAAGGCGCCTCCAGCCAAGCTCCCAAATTCAGCAATCATCTCCTCAGGGGTGTATTCACCATCCTCTTCGATAACATCAGTAATTTTTATGTTTGAAAAATCTATCGTCGGTCGTGGCTGAGTAGACACATCGTTCGGTTCTTTGGGTCCTCTGGGCGCTTGCTTGCGATGAGGTTTCTTCAGCGGAGACGCATCTGCGGCACGATAGCTCTTGCCAGGACGACGTCGAGGGCGGAACTTTTTCCCACTGGAGAAGCTCCGGAAAGCAGCAAAGCCTTCTACAGCGATTGGTTGCCGTGAAGCTACAAGAGCCAATCTGGAAAGCATGATTGATAGTCTCAGCAGCAGTGTAAGGTGCTAGCATTGATATTCCTCTTCACCTTTCGGCAACGCACATCCTCTCATCATCTTTGTGCGCGTGAGTGGGTAGCACTGGAGAAACTGGGACATGTCGCACGTGTCGTAGCGACACTAGTGACCAATCCTTCTTTTCTTCGAAAATCCTGGATTTGTGTGATGTGGTTGATGGGTTCTTGAATCATCTTCCTCTTGTCAGCATTCTGAACTATGCCCCCTCATGCTGTGTCACAAAACAAGGTCAAGCAAACTACTGACTATCTTCACTAGAAGTCCTTATCCTAAATAAACTATTATCTTTCGGTATTCATAATCTTTGAATGTGCATTATCATTGCTACAAGGTCGAAGCGGATCTACCACTGATGACATGGCACACTGCAATGCAATGCGGCAGGGTGGTCTTAATCTTCATCTATTGGATAAACCATACCAATGGCCTTCAAAGACCTCCAGCATGGTTCTTTAGCTCTATGCTATAGCTCTATTTTCTGTCCATCTCTTCTCTAAATGAGTTTCATCAGATCCCCCACCGCAACTTTTGCTTTCGATCCACCAATTTCCTGGAACACAAGATCCAAATCCTTGGCAGATATTTTGTCATCCATGTGGATGTTCTTGATGACTCTTTTCATTCCGTTGGTGTCAACAGTACCCTCTTGTTGGGCCTCAGCGAGAATCTCTTTCTTAAATCTTGTTGGAATTTCTTGTGTGTAGCTGTTATCAGACAAAGAAATAGGGCAATAGTTAGAAAATGAACACGAGCGTATGGATCACCATAAATCAATCTCTTGGGAAGGACTTACTTCTTCATGCGGTATTCCTCCAACAGACCTTTGAGTTTTTGCACAGCCGCCATTCCTTGTGCGGATAGATTCCGACTTTGTATTTGCGTAGCTGTAGTTGTTGCTCTTGGAAGCATTGAAGGAGAGAGGCGTGTGAATGCAGTTCTGGTGGCCATTGTTTCTATTCTTTCTTGTTTAGCGTGATGAATGAGTTGTGTTCGTTTTTCACAGTTTGTTGTTTTATGAACGATTGTGATGGGATGTCAACAAAAAATGGTGAAGTCACCTCACCTGATCGGAGTTGACACGGGTCAATTGGTCATATGTTGAGACATTCGTTGGCGTCTCATGATTTAACGATGGACATAGTACAGACGAAAATACGCGATAGATATAACGGCTATTGGAAATTGCATGAATGAAAATGGCCTATCAGTATTTCCGTCACTTTTCAAGACTTCACCTGCAGCTTTCAGTCATTCCCGCATGACTGACTCATTCTTGCTTCTATCCATGTAGCGTGCCAATCGGATCACGCCCTTCAAAACATCCAAGATCATAGGTTAATTTTTATAGCAGTCACCTGTTTTTGAAGAGAGTCTTTGTGACTTCTGTGAATTTCTATGAGTCTCCACGAATCCCAACACGTGCTCGATTGGAATGCTAGGTCTTGACTGACTCGGGACTTGCTGTGACAAAAAGCGAACAGAGGTGTCATAGAGCCCTCAAGAGCCTGTCAATTGACGTGTTTTCCTCTTCCCATTACTATTCTGCCATCCACCACTAGGAGAACAAATCGTATTAAAGGTCTTTTTGTCAACACACTACCACCCTTTATTATGGTTACTTTCCGAGATTGATGAGAAGCAAACATTTTAAATTTATAAAGAAAGAAACAATAGCAACAGTAGCATAAAGTAGTTCTACAACATATACTGGATCAACGTAAACATTCAAAAAAAGGTTGAAGCGGGAGTAGGAAGTCATTCTCTAATCGCCATCGCTGCTGGATTTGTAAGCGTCTTCAATTTTGGATTCGGTGTGCTCTCGCAGAATGTTCAGGTAGAGTTCGCCATAGGGAACATACTGGAGGCCACCTGTCAAATGGACTGGCAGGGAAGCGGCGTCGCCGAATGCGGGTTCCAGCTGCGTATCTTCGTGCCACTCATTGAACGAGTTGATCAATATCATGTTGTTGGCCATGGGATCTACCAAATTGAGGGCACGCTTCAGTTGATATTTAAATGTACTTCCTTCCTCCGACTCGGCGCTGAGTTTTCGGGACAAGGGAGGATGATTGCTTTCTTGTCGCACTGCACGATCGTTGTATCCTGGACTGGCAGCGGGTATGTACCGACAACCACTAAGGATGGCTTTGGTTCTCCACTGCAGTTGTTCCGTGTAGTAGTCGTCAATGGGCGCGGTTCCAGCGTATCGCATGGGTCGGCCCATGCTACCATAAACATCGTAATTGGTGACGGCGTCAAAATACTCAAACGAATCATAGGTATCTGCAAGGTCCGGCGCGGCTCCAAAAATGTGATCACCAATGATGTAAAGATCATGACCATATGAGCTAGCAGTGGATCTCATCCGTTGCAACACATCGTCGAGGATGCCCTTCGTCTCCAAGTCGCGACTAATGTAAATGACCAGGACTGGTTTTCCGTCGATGCGGTAGTAGTTCGGGTGAGAAAAATAAGTTTGGCACATGTAGGCAATGTCTGGGGCAACATTGGAAGTGTCGTCTTCGGGAATGCGTCCTGACGTTTCGTAGTGCAAAGCAATTTTCATGTCACCGAGATCTTCGTGCTGTAGAATGACATCCTTGGTGTTGCGGTCTTCTAGCAAATCTGGACCCCACCAGGAGGTGACCCACAACCCAATGTTCGCTTGGCGGCTCCATCGCAGGTGCTGGGCCACCACTGCTGGGTCCGAGTCGTCGTATTCGCCCAAAGATGGGGCTTGGGGAGGAATCAAATCTCTTCGAATGTAGCCCTCACCATTGTGAAAGTTGGTTCCATACCATGGATAGTAGTACGCCCCTACAAGATAGGGTGAATCCACAGAAACGACCGGAGCTTCGTCTTCTGACGAATTGTCCTCTTTTGAATCGCCTCCTGTCGGGTCGTCTCCTCCGACATCTTGGCTGGGAGCAGCTACGGGGCTTTTGTCTGGAGGTGGAGCTTCCGAATAGATACGTTTTGCTTCGGATACTCGATTGTACGCTCCGACAGAAGCTCCTGCAGAAAACAAAAAGAGGAATGCGAATGCGACAAGGTTGATCCGTATCCGTCGTGGAGTACAATTGGTGCACAATGCTGGGCAACAAGCTCCTGTGTTTTCCACATCCCGATCAAGTTCATCCCCAAAGCTTTCGCTTATTGCGGACGAACTGGAACTCAAAGTTCTTGAAGAGTACATTCGTCCTCTGTTGGAATACATTCGGTCAGTGTTCATTGTTTTCCTTCTTTCAGAATTTAGAAGGAAAAAAATGATGTTTGTTGTGGATCGCGGGAGATTGTGTCAGCATCAAGACTAGCAATGAGGGGGAAATCCATGCCAAGCAAGTTTCCTGAACTGCTGTGTCTGTTGCATTGGTTTCCCCGCTTGAATCTGGCTGCATGTAACGAAATCAACTATCCAATGGCCTAAGTGCATTGTATGTGCTTCAAAATTTAAAGCACGGGCAAACATAAACAAGACAAAATTCTTTAAGTCCGAAATGCATGTGGTCCGTGTCCAGCAAACGGATGACCAGGATAATTGTATCTTGGTACAAACGGTGTTGAGGATTCAAATTGACTCTCGAATACATGTTTTAATAAAGAACTCCATATGGAGAGCAACGGTTTTTTGGCCCATTTTGGTCGATGTAGTCAAAATCTTCAAAGGTGGGTTCGTTCCTTCGGACAATCCCTGGTTCGCCAATTGGTGAAAATACATAACACCTGTGTTGTAGTTTCATTCCAACTTTGCGAACGTCACGGTGTCAACATGTTTTGCTGCGGATGTATCATCAACGACGTTGAAACCTGCTTTGGAAAGTATTGACGGAGTAGATTCACATGTTCCTTGGAAGTCCAACGAAAGTACACAAAAGAGTCATCAAGCAACATAAAGCGACCATGAATATACGTGTTCTGTACTGTTTTGCAACAGAGATTCCCCACTTTTTCCAGCTACTCCAACTCAATCTTGCCACGAGAATCTTCGCGTCATACTTTTTTTCGAGTGTCAACGAGAACACGTTTCTTGACACTTCTCACTTTCCTTGACACCACGAGTAGCATTGCGAACAAGACTGTTACCATAAAACAGTATTATGCCTCGGCAACGAAGAGAAACCTTTCATGATGCCATCGTGACACCTCGGGTGGCTTTGGAATTGGAGGAATATGATGACGTCTGGTTGGAGAACATTGAGAAGGTGTCTTGGAATGACTTTCAACAAGTTTCCAGATTAGGAGAAGGACGTTTCAGCAATGTCTTTCTTGTTATTCATCAAGAACAAAAGCGAAAAATGGCTTTGAAGTGCATCGATCCCAACAAAACGCACACGCCTCAAGAGTTCTTAACTGCGGCGACCGATCTGATTCTCGAAGCCAACATTTTATCCCAATTGGATCATGAGAATATCATTCCACTACGGGGCGTATGTTCCACGCGGTTTTCAGACTCCTATGTGCAGCACGGCGCAGGCTTCTTTCTTCTCATGGATGTCTTGCAAGAGACCTTGAAAGATCGTCTGCGACGATGGCGCATTGATCCATCGTGCTATCAGAAGCAAAAGCTACGCGTAAAGTTGCCATTCCAAAAAATGAACAGTGGAAAATTGGATTTGGGTAGTATGTACCATCGCATTGACACAGTTGCCATGGGAATCGCCTCAGCAATGAGGCATCTGCACCAGCAGGGTATCATCTTGAGAGACTTGAAGCCAGGAAACATCGGATTCAATGAAGTTACTGGGAAAGTATGTCTCTTCGATTTCGGCTTTGCGAGACGGCTAGAGCATTGCAGCAGCGATGAGATCTGTGGAACTCCGAATTATATGGCACCTGAAGTGTTGCAAGCCCAGGGTTATTCCCTAAAATCTGATGTTTTCTCCTTTGGGCTGGTACTTTATGAGATCTGTTGCTTGAGGACATCCTCTCGTTCCAAGCATCAGGAAATAGTACGGGAGTTTTCGGACTTGCAGAAAAACGCTGCGGCATTTGCGACCCGACCTCCTTTACATCACGTCCCTTGTCCATACATGAGATATCTCATTGAAGACTGCTGGGCGCATGATCAAGACATTCGTCCAACGTTTGGACAAATCTGTCGCGCGCTACAAAACAGTGGACCCAATAGGGCCGCCAAGTTTCCCACCTATGAGGAATTGGAACACCAAACCAAATCTTCTCTTTCCACGGCAACGACGAGGACAGACATTATGGAAGCGGATTTCATGTGATTGATAAAGATTGCGTGATCACTTAGACTATAGACTTAGAAATAGACACGGAATCAATAGACTATAAGCAATTCATCCTTCGTCAGAAATATAATCGGAGCTCCTTCTAGTGGGAGCTCCTCTGGTTGATGCCCATTGTATTCCTGATTCAGATTTATCATGTTGGAACTCCGTATTGCTGGGATAGCGTCAGTGGCCAACCAATAAGAGGGTGAAAACTCAAGCTAGATTTTGATATCTGTTAGACTAGCATAGTTTCTGCATTGGTTGTGTCCATGCGAAGGTGGCTGTGACTAGTTTCATTTGAGTACTCAAAGGCCTAGTTGCATTGTACGTAGCTAATTGCAACTGAGGCGGAGTCCTCAATTGGAATGCCCCAGAGCTTGGTCCAACTGATTGTTGGAGAATTTCAAATTGTCGTAGGTATGATGTGGACATCGAAGGAGACTAGCTTCGGTGTGATAGCACTGTATGAAAGGTACTCGAACTGGAAACAATGCTCTACAACTGGATCTGACCTACCTAAAGGAGCTTACAAAGGCCTAAAACATAACATAAGATCGTTCGTTGTGCCTGGTATGGCAGATATCAGTGAGATACAATTTATGTCTCAATGTAAGAATGTGAGTAGGGTAGTTCGTTCTTTTTGACCGCAGGCATAGTCAGATAGGCATAATCATGTCTCAAGAGTGCATTTGCATTTTCTGGTGGATGCCTCTTTCAAGGAGCTTTGCTTTCGGACACAACACCGAATACTGTCAAGACACGGACAATGTCACGGACATAGCCTGTCGGACACAAGCCTTGAAAGCTCTTGTGTTTTTTCTCTCCTTGCATTGTTTTACTCACAGTCTGTGTGGGTTGCCAGCCATCATAATTCACCAAGCAGCTTCTCTTAGTCCTATGACCTTGTGTCTTCTCTTAATCCAGTAAATTGATGAGGAACCACCACTGGGATATCCTTATAGTTTCCTGGAGGTCTCACCCAACATACGCGTACAGTACACCTCGGGTTTCTTTCAAGTGTGTTCAGGTCAAGTGTGTTCAGGTTTTTGTGGAGGAACACTATTGCAGCACCTCGGCCGAAGAAGCCAGCGCGTGCGTGCTTGTCACAGTGTATGTCACATGTCAGTCGGCTAGTTCCGGGTGACCATCCGCTTCTTCCGGGTTACACAGAGCCGAATCGGAACAGAAGAAAGTTCTGTTCTCCAGAACTTTAGTCTGGGGGGCTAGCTAGGAAGGAAGACGGGTCTTACGTAATGTTTATAGTTTTTCTTTTATTATTATCACTACGCTTTCCATCAAGGTAGCTCAACTATAGTAGGGTCACATCACCACCATAAGAAAACGGACCGGCTAAAAAATCGCGACAATCGTTATGGCCCAGAAATACCCTGCTCATCTCTTCGACCGTGCACTGGTCTTCTTGTAGCTTTGTTCAAGTGAGCACGCTGTCGTTTATACCACTATTTGCATTGCAATGCAAAGGGCTTGACACTACAACAATATGATGCCTCGACTACAAAGAGAAACGTTTAATCATGCCATCCTCACATGTGAAGTGATACTGGAATTGGGGGAATATGATGATGACGTTTGGCTCGAGAACACTGAGAGGGTGTCTTGGAATGACTTCCAGCAAGTTTCCAAATTAGGAGAAGGACGTTTCAGCAACGTCTTTCTTGTTATTCATCAAGAGCAAAAGCAAAACATGGCTATGAAGCGCATTGGCCCCAACAAAACGCACACGCCTCAAGAATTCTTAACTGCGGCGACAGATCTGATTCTCGAAGCCAACATTTTATCCCAGTTGGATCATGAGAATATCATTCCACTACGCGGTGTATGTTCCACTCGGTTTTCAGACTCCTATGTACAGTACGGCACAGGTTTCTTTCTTCTCATGGATGTTTTGCAAGAAACCTTGAAAGATCGACTACAACGTCGGCGCATTGATCCATTCCAAAAAATGAACAGTGGTTAGATTTGGGCAGTATGTACCATCGCATTGACACAGTTGCCATGGGAATCGCCTTGGCAATGAGGCATCTGCACCAGCGGGGAATCATATTGCGAGACTTGAAGCCAGGAAACATCACATTCAATGAAGTTACTGGGAAAGTATGTCTATTCGATTTTGGCTTTGCGAGACGGCTAGAGCATTGCAACAAAGATGAGATCTGCGGAACCCCGAATTATATGGCACCTGAAGTGTTGCAAGCCCAGGGTTATACCCTGAAATCTGATGTTTTCTCCTTTGGACTGGTACTTTATGAGATCTGTTGCTTGAGGACATCTGCTTGTCTCAAGAAGCGTCAAGAAATAAAATGGCAGTTTTCGGACATACAGAAAAATGCTGCTGTGTTTGCTTCCCGACCTGCTTTCCATCATGTCCTCTGTGCGTGCCTGAGACATATCATTGAAGACTGCTGGGCGAACAATCAATATGTTCCGCGCTGCAGAATCATGGCCCCCACAAGGTTGGTAAGCTTCACACATATCCAGAAGCTAAACAACAAAACATCTCTTCACGTTCCTTGGTGACTACCAGCACTCCTGATATTCTGGAAGCGGATTTTATGTAGGAGAGAGTTGATCACAAAGGCTTTAGACTTTTAAAACATATATATGGATGGAAACATGACTAATACATGGAATGGTCGACTTTTATCATTTCTTGCAAACACAGACTTAGAACATAGATATGGACGGAAATGTAGACTACGAATATACGGAATGATTGACTTTTATCATTTCTTGCGAACATGGTCACTGCTCGCTATTGCACCTTTCTTCAACAGTTCAATTTTCATGCCCCTACTTTAGCTGGTTCTACTCCAGCAATTTCGAACCAGAAGACTATTGACAGATTCCCTTCATCCTACCTTTTTCTACCGAAATATGGTACTAGCCTTTCTTCAACAGTCAGCCGGTACTCTAGGGATTCCCTCTATCCCACAGTGGTCTATTAGCTGAGCTAAGGATCGGTGCGGCGACGATGCAAGGAGAACGAGCTCCAGCTGCTGCTCCACCTCATGCACAGCTTCTGGATGCTCATCCTCCTTCTCTGGTTCTTCTGTTCCTGGACAAGGTCCACGCACGTACTACATTCTTCTGTCGAGTCCACTGTGTCGACTATGTGCTTGACAACTCTGACTCCAGTCCAGTCTTCGGTCCTGCGCCTACGTGCGTCAAAGTGTCGCAAACGGCAGACGTGCGTTCGTCATCCATTGGCGAACAAAGCCAGTCGGTTGAGTCCAAATGTTGCTTTGCCAATCCGGGAATGGCGAAGTGTGACATGTGACACCCACCACCCAACAGTGCGCTTTACATCTGATCAACAGAAACTACAGGTTTCTGTTCTAAGATCACGCTCTCGATCACACCCCCAGCGATCGAAGGTCTCTCAGGTTGACCCGCTAGCCAAGTACAACGGAAAAAGCTCTTAAAAAATGGGACAGTGCCTTTCAAGCGTCAATGAGGAACCTGGAAAGGGAGGTGGCAGCGGCGCCGCCATCAATAATGCCAACAGCGAGAATCAGACTCCGAATCGGCCCTCGGGAAGTGGCAAGAGTCTGGCTTTGCACAGTAGCGTACCTTCAGGTGCGGAAGAGATCATGTGCAAATCTGTCTACGACGGAGATACATTGACCCTTGCCGATGGCCGACGTGTCCGGTTATTGGGCATTGATACACCAGAACTTAAGGAAAAACAGCCATTCGCAGAAGAGGCAAAACAATACACGAATTCTAGATGTTATAAAAAATCTTTGTGGATTTACCACGAACCAGGAAGCAGTAAAACGGATCACTATGGCCGTACTCTTGCCCATGTGTTCATCCAGAGCGATGGCCAATACCTTTGTATCAACGAGGGGATTGTCGAAGCAGGGTTCGCCCGCTTCTACGTACCCAAGGATGTCAATCTACACAATGAGGCAACATTACGAAAGGCTCAAGCTAGTGCCTTGTCAGCCAAACGGGGTTTGTGGAGTACGTTCAAGGATGAAACAGTCCACAAGTCACGAAACGGGACAGCATATCACAAGAAGTCTTGCAAAAATATGGCTGGAATTAATACAGAGGCAATCAAAGCCACTGAAGCGATTGCCGAAGGTCTACACCCTTGTCGAACATGTTTCGAATAGCTTGGTACGTTATAGTTTAACAGTTGTCTCAGCGTTGTACTCCACTCGTTGTGGTGTTTTCTCCATTCAGTTTGATAAGAATGCATTTACGAGCTCTACGCCCAATCTTCATGAGCTCCATTGGTGGCGTGTGTGCTGGGAAACGAAATTTTTTGTTTCGCACAGCTGTAAAGCTATAAACGTACCAACAACTTTCGCCAGCGTGCCTTGCCTTTGGCCTTATGATGATTCATGTATCATATGTGTCATTTGGGCCAGTGTTTATTGTTTCTGATAACAAACCGCCATGAACGGAAAAAATCATCAATATTGCTTCGTCTAGGCAAGACTGAAAGAAGATCATAATACGCAAAGATGCCCCAAAAACTTCCAAGCCCAACACTCCACATATCTTACCATGCTGTCCTTCGTTCATCGGTGCGACGATAAACTCTTTGAAAAAGATCTGTCTGGGCAGGTTATAATCGTCACTGGTGTAAGTGGGGAAGCTTTTTCTTTCTTCGGCGCTTCCCGATGTTCGTTCACTTTTTCGCCACTGTGGCCCACTTGTCGTTTCAATTCAATGACTTATTCTCTTCATTTCTGCTGAACAGGCTAATAGTGGGATTGGCTTTGAAACTACCCGTCAGCTAGCCTCTCAAAATGCAACAGTTATCCTTGCCTGCAGAGACGAAGATAAAGCAGAGGATGCAATTGACGATATTGACCTTCCGGAGAATACCTTCTTCCTTCACCTAGACCTATCAGACCTCGAAAGTGTGCGCGAGTTTGTCAATGAGTTCAAGGAATCATTTGATCGGCTTGACGTTCTGGTTAATAATGCTGGAGTTGCTATGACGAATGCCGGCTTGACGGAACAAGGTTTTGAGACTCAATTTGGATGCAACCATGTCGCCCACTTTTTGCTTTTTAAACTGCTAGTTCCGATGCTTCTGAAAACAGCAGAGGATACTGGCAGACCATCCAGATTTGTTTCTATTTCGTCCGCTGCAGCTGCTCAAGTACACGGGGCAGAGCTCGCCGAAATAAATTTTGATGATTTTAATTTTGAAACGAGAAAATACAACAGGACAGAAGCATATTGCCAATCCAAGCTTGCCAACTATCTCCACGTCATGGAGGCAAGCAAGCAGTACGATAGCAATAGATTGATATGCGTTGCGGTCCATCCTGGGTCAGTCTTTTATACTGCAAAATGTGCTGAAATGAAGTATGACAAGCGTCTAACAAAGATTCTCTTGCCATGCCTCTGCAATCACCAGATGGGTCCAATCCAACAATGATCGCAGTGTTTTATCCGACGGCTTCTTCCGCGATAGCTTCAATTCAATCTTGATGTTTTTTGGGTACATGATAAGTGCCAGAGACGGGGCGCAGACTTCGCTGTTCTGTATCCTGAACGATGCAACAGATATGGAGAATGGCGCTTTCTACTCTCAAATTGGACCATACGTCGATGCAGTAGCAAGAAAGGGTGGATGGCCATTGAAGGAATTCCCCAACAAGAATGCAACGCCTGAGAATGCAGCCAGGCTCTGGGAAATATCTGAGAAATTGATCGAAGTCTAGACTCATCGACCAGTGCGCACAACATAATACCTCAATGATTCTCGTATCATTCGAAAGTGGGCCTTTACATATCTTCATTGATCAATATGTGTATTCATCCAAGGGCAAAGTGAGAAATTTTGAAGCCCAAGAAGACTTGCTAATTATCCCTCTGTCTTACCAGTATGTATTGCCATTTCATGTTCTTGCTGGCCATATCCAACTATTGGTTTGTATGCACACGCCATCTCCAAAATTTATGTCGACCCTTAGGCTCAGGGGATGATGCCCTCCTGCATGGCTTTAATTGCTGCACAGGTCGCAAGATGAATGAAGTGATCGTGAATTAGATAGTTTATTCAAACGAACTGGTCATGATCTTTATTACCATAGAAAACTGAATGTGTAGGAGGGCCTCCGAACAAAGCACAATCGGTATCGTGGCTCTCAGTTGCAGATCGTATCACTGATTGTTAACTGACAGACGAGATGAGTACCGTTATCTTCAGTGTCCAACGTTCTCTTTGGTTGCATCATGAACAGTATTGCCCGTTGGCACATCATAGTCGACTACTCCTTGTGGGTTCCACGAAGCTCCTGCTATTATCCTTGGAGGACATTTCACCCTCATGTGGACTGGGATACAGTTTTAGACGCGGGCCCCTTTCCCCCGATCTCAGTTTTAATAATATAGCATAGATCATAGAGATATACAGTACTAGTAGATTGACACTGTCTGCTACTACTTATACTAGCAGTTGGCTCCAGTAATTTCTCATGTATATAAATCCATGACCACATATTTAAGCCCAAATTTCATGTGACACGACCCTATTTCATCGTGCTTCGCTGAGGTTCACAATCTTTCTCTGCCACTTATTTCTCAACCCAACAGATTCGAAGCTCAACATCACTGTTTGCATGCATATTGCTATCCTGCCATGATGTCCTACGTTCATCGATGCAATGATAAACTCTTCGAAAAAGATCTTTCTGGTCAGCTTATAATCATCACTGGAGTAAGTGGGAAACTTGTTTTTTGGCTCTTCGTAAATCGTACCCATCCGTGCTGACTACTCGTTTCATTCATTGACCTTTTGTTTTTATTTCCGCTGCACAGGCAAACTGTGGAATTGGCTTTGAAACTGCCCGTCAGCTGGCCTCTCAAAACGCAACGGTCATCCTTGCATGCAGAGATGAAGGCAAAGCAGAGGATGCAATTGAAAATATTGGTCTTCCCGATAATACCTTCTTCCTTCCCCTAGACCTTTCAGACCTCGAGAGTGTGCGCGACTTTGCAGCGAAGTTCAAGGAATCATATGATCGGTTAGATGTTCTGGTTAATAATGCTGGAGTTGCTATGACAAATGCCGGCACAACGAAACAAGGCTTTGAGACTCAATTTGGAATCAACCATGTCGCCCACTTTTTGCTTTTTAAGTTGCTGGTTCCGATGCTCCTGAAAACAGCAGAGGATACTGGGAAACCATCCAGGTTTGTTTCTATTTCGTCCGCTGCAGCTGCTCAAGTCGTACGTGCAGAACTCGCCGAAATAGATTTCGATGATTTCAATTTTGAAACCAGAAAATACGATAGGACAGAAGCATACAGCCAATCAAAGCTTGCCAACTATCTTCACGTCATGGAGGCAAGCAGGAAGTATGATAGCAATAAATTGATAAGTGTTGCCGTCCATCCTGGGTCAGTCTTTGATAACGCAAACTGTTGACAAAGGAAATGTGATATATGTCTAACGAAGATTCTCCTGCCATGATTCTACAATCACCAGATGGGTCCAATCGAACATCGATCGCAGTGTTTTATCTGATGGCTTGTTCCGCAATGCATTTAATTCAATCTTGATGTTTTTGGGTACATGATAAATGTCAAGGACGGGGCACAGACTTCGCTGTTCTGTATCCTAAACGATGCAGCAGACTTGGATAATGGTGCTTTCTACTCTCAAACTGGCCCATACGTCGATAAAGCAGCAAGAAAAGGTGGATGGCCGTTGAAGGAATTCCCCAACAAGAATGCCACGCCTGAGAATGCAGCCAGGCTCTGGGAAATATCTGAGAAATTGATCGAAACCTAGATTGCGGCGTAGAAGCCCTGTTGCTTGTTGTGAAGTTCCTCTGTTCTTGCTTTCCTTTATCGAACGGACAATATGTGTTTTTCATCCTAGTGCTAAGTGAAATACATTTTCTAACTATCCCACTGTCTGGGGTTTACCCGTATGGTCATATCACCTTCTTGCTGGCCATACCCAACAATAGTTTTGCATGCCAGACGCCATCGTGGGTTCTTCTTCAAGATTTGTGCCTCCTGTTGACCTTTCGGGCCTAGGAGATCATCCCCTTGCAGGACGCCTACAACACAGGTTGCACAGGTACCATCCGCACCACAATTTCCAGACCCTCCATTGTCAAATCGCCGACTCAACGGGTCATTCAGTTTCACACCCCTCGTCAACATAGCACGCCTCAAGTTTTCGCCTGCGAACAGCTCAATGGTCGTATCTGGCTCTTCCTGTTGCGGTGGGTACTGCAATTTGATCATTACTCTTGGTTTGCGTCGAAGACGTTTCAGCGTCAATAGGATGATTTCGTCGTCACTTTCTGCCGGTGGCAAGCTTGAGAGAGCTTCCACAGTCTTATCGTACCCAAAGCATTCCAATTCGATACCCTCGACCACTTCTACATCGGAAAGTCCTTCCTTACCATCCTGTCGACGGACTTTTCGAACCGATACCGCCGCAATCGAATCGCCTTCCAGGACTCCACTGCCATCTGCACAGCCACCTTCCACGATACCATCCACTACGGTAATTCCCAGTCCATCTTCTCTTCCACCGGCAATTTCCAGCAATTGAATGCCCAAACCTTCTCCAACGCGTCTAGGTATTTCAACTTGTACAGTGTCGACCATGATCCGCTTGGCGTGTTTGGCACCCAGATAGATCCCAGCCTCCCTCAATGAGGATTCCGCCACAACATTGGCAGTCCATTCTTCCGCAATTTCCTCCAACGGCAAGTTATACTGATTCATATCAACGCTGGCCACTCCCAAATCTGTCTGAGACGAAGTGGACGATTGCAGCCAACTGTCAGGTCTAGCACATTGTCTTCTTGTAGCTGGCGCAGAAAAGGTAAAAGCCTCTGAGCCACCAAGCAGCCAACAACAAGCGAACAACGTCGACTTTGAATGACTATTCATTTTGCAAGCAGTATTCAATGATGGGAATTGAGAATTGTCTTTGTAATGGTTGATGTACTTCTCAAAACAAAAACTTTGACACGGATATTCTTGAGGTGGTCGTGGTGTGATGGTAGTCGCGATACGATTCGGTGAGTTGTTTCTCGTCGACTTGGTGGTTTCTTGATTGATTGTTTTGTCCAGACGAACGATGACGTCACTCATTGTTGGACTGACTATAAAATGATTCCAATGAGTCGACCAGGCCTTGTTTCAAACGAAATGACATTACTAGTATCAATTTGTGTAATTAAAAAGAAGATGATCAGCTGCCCATTTTGTTCCTATACTTGTATTGTGTCATTCACATACATAGAAGATTTTTGAAAGGAAACGAGCTCCGCCTCAGAGTCATTGATACAACAAAACACAATTAATAAATAGTTTCTACACGACAAGAAAACATCACTTTGTGGTACTGGTGTGGATTGGGCATGATATTGACCGAGAGAAACATAGTTGCCCCCCTCTACTACGCCCATTCATTTGGGGATTACTTTTGTTCTTCTTCAAATCTTGCAGCTGTGACAATGGCTTCCGCCCATTTGCAATATTTGAATTCCGCCAATTCTGCAATAGTCTTGACTCCTAACATTTGAAAGGTTTCTCCGGCCGCTGGTGTGAGCCCATTGAGCGCATAGACAGGTTGTTGAAGCAATTCTTGGAGGGAATAGTGTTCGAATGCCTTGTCTAAACCCTTGTTCAAGTTCATGGCCGATCCTTCCATGCGACTGTTCTCTTCTTCAGCGTCCGACAAGGTTTGAATCGCTTTGGCCAGATGAAAGAATTTGTAGTCGGCCAATTTCTGAATGGTCTTTATACCCAAGGATTCCAACTGTTCGGAATGTTTGGGTCCAATCCCCTGAAGGGTCGTGACCGGGTGTGTGACCAACTCATTGAATGACTGTCCTTCCTCCTTTTTCACCACGGCCAAATTAATATTCAATTGATGCACTGGTGGTGGTGTTGTTGTTGAAGCCTTGGATGCCAATCGTCTCGTGTATACCACCGTGTTGAGGCAGAGAGGAGGAGGATGCAACATCACTCCCTGTTGGATTCGATTGCTCACAAGTGACATCATAGTATTATCTTTCGTTCTTTCGTTTGTTGGTCCGGAAAACGAACTGTAATCAAGAGTGCACTGAAGTCGATTAGGAGTGATTGAAAAGCTGCAGCAATGGAAAAAGGAGGAAAAACACCACAATTGTCCAGCACCCTTGACAAGAATTGTATTCTCTATGCGATCCAACTGCAACAAAAAGAACAATAATAGATGTATCTTCTTGTTTCTTCCGTTGAGAAAGTTGACACAACACACAACAACAGATTGCGCGGAAGCTAAGCGCGTGTTTCTGATCTTGCTTGTTTTTGAGTTCGCTTGTCCTCTGTCCGTATCGTGGTAACGGTCATAGAACCACTCCAAAGTCAATGCCGTAGGAATGCTACTACGGGATAGTACGAAATCATGGATCTCTCGATTAGCTTCGTCGCTTCTCTCGACAAGATGTCCTGCGATGTGTGCAAGATGCTGGCTGCACGACAAAACAATATTGGATTGGAAGCCAAAACAACAACAACAATATCTAGTCTAGCTGCGCTGCTGGAATTGCACATAACTTGACTGATTCCTGTCACACCTAAAACAACCGAACAACAGAAAACTACCAGCTTAGATACTCTTCTAAGCACTTCTGAAACAGTTCACTATCTCGCCGTCTTCGCCCCCTTTGAAAAAGAGAAAAATGTCCGCTGCTGCCCCAATGGAAGCGAGTGCCACTACTGAAGGTATGTTGCTTGTCTGATATATGTCGTCGACAATACCACTGCTTTGCAGGCATAGACCGTTCACTCAGTTGATCCTTGGTTTGTTCGTACATAGTGGACGAAAAGCTGTATTCCCGTCAGCTGTATGTCATGGGCCACGAAGCCCAACGTCGAATGATGGCTTCCAAGGCCTTGCTGATTGGGTGCAGCGGTTTGGGTGTCGAAGTGGCCAAAAATTGCATCCTGGCCGGACTTCATTCCCTCGTCCTTGTGGATCCTCTTCCGGCCAACACGTACGATCTGGGAGGCAACTTTTACCTGACCGAAGCGGATGTTGGCAGTAAGAAGTCACGAGGAGAACTGTGCTGCCCCAAGCTGACGGAACTCAACCCCTACGTGTCGGTGTCTGTCGATACCAGCGTTTCGGCCCTCACGGCAGATCAGCTATTGCCACTTTTGGATACTGGAATCTCCTGTTTGGTGATCACCATTCCGTTGGAAAAGGAACTCCTCATTCAACTCAACAACAAGTGTCGCGAGGTGGGAGCTTGCTTTATCTACAGTACGACTCCTGGTGTCTTTGGACAGGTCTTTTGCGATTTTGGCTCTGCCTTTGTCTGCGCGGACAAGGACGGTAACCCACCCGCCACGTCGCAAATTGAATCCGTCTTTCAGGAGGGAGACAATGTCACAGTCAAAGTCCTGGAGGATCAAGGACGTCACGGTTTGGAGACGGGAGATGTCATTACATTTGCTCGTCTCAAGGGATGCAAAGGACTCTCCATCGACACCAACTACAAAGTCCACGTCACGGGGCCTTTTACCTTTGAACTTCAAGGGGAAAAGGTGGAAGATTCGCCAAACCAGCAAGGGTACATCACCCAAGTCAAACAGCCAGTTACCATGTCCTTCGAGACTTATGAGAAACGCTTGCAGGATCCAGGAGAAATGATGATGTCTGATTTTGCCAAGTTTGATCGACCGGCGTTGTTGCACAGTGCCTTTCAAGCGCTGGAGGAGTTCCGTGTTGCGAACGGCGGTGTGTACCCAACACCGGGAGATGCTGCCCAAGCAAACAAGGTTTTGGAGCTTACCAAGGCAAAGTCATCGGAAGAATTGTCGAAAGCTCAAGAACGCGTCGTCCTACAAATGGCGTCGGGGTCCAAGGCTGTTTTGTCTCCCATGTGTGCTGCATTGGGTGGTATCGTCGGACAGGAAGTTCTCAAAGCATGCAGTGGAAAATTTGCCCCTATTAATGGATTCTTCTTTTTGGATGCGGATGAAGCTCTACCAGATGAATTGCTTCCGCCGGATGAAGTTGCCCCGCAAAACTCGAGGTACGATTCCCAGATTGCCTGCTTTGGAAAGGAATTGCAGACCAAGATTCTGGATTTGAACTACTTCATTATTGGAGCCGGTGCCATTGGCTGCGAAATGCTCAAGAACTGGGCGCTCATGGGAGTGGGTTGTGGTCCCATGGGTCAGGTTCATGTCACCGATATGGATCGAATCGAAAAATCCAACTTGTCCCGACAATTCCTTTTCCGAAACAAGGATATTGATGAATTCAAATCCACGACTGCTGCCAAGGCTGTGCAAGCTATGAATCCGGATATGAAGATTACTCCCTATCAAGAAAAGGTGGCGCAGGATACGGAACACTTGTTTGGCGATGATTTTTATGACAAGTTGTCAGGTGTCTGCACGGCATTGGACAATGTGGAAGCCCGCTTGTACGTGGATCAACGATGCGTCTTTTATCGCTTGCCCATGTTGGAGTCAGGAACCTTGGGAACGAAGGGAAATACACAGGTCGTCGTTCCCCATCTCACTGAAAACTACGGTGCCACCCGTGATCCTCCGGAAAAGTCCATTCCTGTGTGTACGCTCAAGAACTTTCCCAACCAGATTCAACACACCCTGCAATGGGCGCGTGATTGGTTCGAGGGAGAATTCAAGCAGTCGGCCGAAGAAGTCAACAGCTACTTGGGACAACCGGCAGAACAATACTTGGCCAGTCTCCAACCCAATACCAAAACGGAGACTCTCCGTACGATCCGCAAGACGTTGGTCGATGAACGTCCAGTGACTTTTGAAGACTGTGTTGTTTGGGCTCGTCTCACCTTTGAAACCTTGTTCAACAACCAGATCCGTCAACTGTTGCACAATTTCCCACCGGATCAAGTTACTTCTAGCGGAACCAAATTCTGGTCGGGATCCAAACGATGTCCAAAACCTCTGACGTTTGATATCAACAACAAGTGTGAAGATGCGGAGATGTTCAATCACTTGGATTTCCTCGTTGCTGCTGCCAATCTTCGGGCAACCATGTATGGCATTAAGGGGCGTACCGACAAGGAGTACTTTGTGGAAACACTCAAGGATGTCATAGTTCCTGACTTTACTCCGTCAGATGGTGTCAAGATTGCTGCGAACGACGAAGAAGAAAAGGCAAACAATGACATGGATACAGGTGATGTCGAAGCCGATAATCTCTGGAACTCCTTGCCAACACAGTCTGATTTGGCAGGATTCAAGTTGAACCCAATTGAGTTCGATAAGGACATTGATGATCACATGCTCTTCGTGACTGCATGTTCCAACCTCCGGGCCAGCAACTACCAAATTCCCACTGAAGATACTCACCGTTCGCGTGCCATTGCCGGACGAATTATCCCTGCCATTGCCACCACCACTGCCTTGGTCACTGGTTTGGTTTGCTTCGAATTGTATAAGATTGTGGGAACACCTCGCAAGGAGTTGACGATTGAAGCCTACAAGAACGCTTTCTGCAACTTGGCCATTCCGTTCATGACTTTGAGTGAGCCAACCCCACCAGCCAAGACGAAAGCAATGCTGAAGGGTAAGGAATGGAACTGGACTGCTTGGGATTCTCTCGACATGAACATTGGTGATGTGACTTTAGGGAAGTTCATGGAGTACTTTGAGAGCGAATATAACCTTGAAATCTCCATGCTGTCCCACGGAGTCTCCATTCTTTACAGTTACTTTGCGAACAAGCAAAAGGTGGCCGAGCGAAAGGCCATGAAAATGACGGAAGTTATCACCAGCATTACCAAAAAGGAGTTCCCTCCAAATCAGCTGTTTATCATTTTGGAGGTGATTGCGAACGACAAGGATACCGACGAGGAAGTCGAACTTCCATACGTCAAGTTTCGTTTCCGATGAACAACAGAGAAAAACTTCGAGTCTCTTGAGAACTCACTGTTTGGGGCCTTAACATAAAATCATACTAAACATGCTGTGTTGAAGAAACATTTGTTGCAGTTTATCTACTCTCTACTAATAATGATATACAGGTGGCTCTAAAGAAAAAGGAATCGACCGATTCGCAAGTAGCTTGCGTTGAGATTAAGAAAACTTTGTGGGGTCGAAGGCAGAGCCAAGCTTTCCGTTTACGAAGCCATTCTTCTTCTTCGGAGCACTGGTGTCTTCCCTGGCTGGTGGAGCCATCGACCCAGCTGCAAACGCTCCAGGAGTATTCATGTCGATGCCAGTCTTCTTTGCTGCTGCTGCCTTTCTCTCTTCTTCCTCCTCCTCTTCTTCGAATGGATCTGGTCCACAGCACGCGCAACCTCCTTTCTTTGCCGCTTGTTTTAACGTCCAGTGTTGCTTTGGTTGGACCGTATCCATCAAGGTCTTGTCACCTATTAATATCTGCTTGTGTTGGAACACACATTCCTCGATCAGCCTCCGATCACGATCCGGCAGACTAATCGATGGTTCCTCCTTGTTCTCGCTGTTGTAGTCCTTCAGCCATTCAATGGCCGAATCGATGACTCCCTGAGGCATTGCTCGGGATCGAGTCCCCGTAATGAATTGGAGTAGACTGCAAAGACTCCAGTAGGAATCGGACTTTTCTGTGAAATCGCCTTCCAGATATTTCAACTTTAAGATATACGGCAAATATCCATTCTTGTTTTCGTTTGCCTTGAGTTTAAAAAAGGCATCAACAGTCCCCATCCACGTCTCGACTACTTGTGCTTGTTCGAGTGGCACATGACTCAAGGCTTCCTCCAGCTTGTAAACCGATTTGCTCAAGGGAGACAGGGAAGGCAGAGGAATAGTCTCAAGAATTGGATCTTGGCACATTCCATAGATAATCTTATTCAAATCTGCTTCCACCTTGCCGCGTTTGTATTTTCGTCGTGCCGCCATGCCACGACGAACGGAAGCAAAGCATCCATCGTACACGAATACGTGTCTGTCTTCGGGAAAGCATTTTTGAACAAGAGGAAGGAGGGTGGCACCTGTTGCCTGTCCTGGCAATGTGATCATAACGGTCCTGGAATCCTTGGCTTCGTCGCGGCGACTCCATGCATCCATTCGTGCCAGTCCAAACAGGAGTTTTTGGATCTTTTCGGTTGGGAACAAATTCGCTTCTACCAACCGAGCTACTTGCACCATCCACAACGGTTGTGACACAACTGCTACGCCTGTCTTGGATTCCTTCATTAGTTGTTCTAGTAGAGATGATCCCTTTCCAGACGATGCATCTGCCACGAAGCACAAGGTTGTGTTCGTCAACGTATCTTCAAATGCTTTGGCGAGTTTTCTTGCAAAACTCATCAAAGGAAGCTGGTATCGGCAATTAGACTTCTGCTCCAAGAGAAATAGAAAGAATTCTCCCTGAGAATCGCCACTGTCCCTATCGATCTTCAGACAGGAGAAATAAGATTCCTTTTCTTTGCATATTTGGGCGGCCAGTCGGTCCATTTCGTCATCGCCCGACAAGACTGTCATGTTCTTATCCATGAAGCCTGGATTGTTATGGAATGCCGAGACCCCACCAGCTAGACTGTAATTGATCTGCAGATATGCCTTTTCCATGGCCGTCTTCCAGTGGTAGTTATATTCTGCTCTACGCTTCGCATCTAGATTTTTCGGATCCATAATCTTGCGAGCCGCAAAATCTGTTTGAGCAAACGCCAGAGCTGCTGCAGTTGCGGCTGCTGTTGCAGCCACAGCTGTTAGGATAGCGTTTTCATTGGGTCCCATGGTTGCCAAGAATTAAATGGTTTGTTTTGTTGCTTTTGAATTGTTTCTGCGACAGCTGGATTTGCATGAGGTGGAGGAGCTCGCACGTTCGGAAGTTTCCTCATAATCTGGTCAGTATGAGTGGCGAGTCTCGACGTCAAGCTTTCTCAGAGATCGCGCGATTCGCGTGATTGTGATCAAAGCGCTATCTAGCTTGAGGGACTACAATAAGTGATAAAACAAACATGTCCAATAAATATGGAAAAAACAGGAACCTTTCTGCTTTCGAAGGGATATTTATTGCGAGACACGATAAGTAATGAAGTGAATTATGAATCTTACCTTCTTTTTGTGTCACGAATGACCAAGTGATCAATACCATTTCTAGCACCTCCTTCTTCAACTCATTCTCTTTTGCCACAGCTAGGATTGAAATCAATCAAAAGACAGCAAATAAAGATGGAGCTGGCAGGGTTAGCAGAAAAGTCCGCGAAATATGTGGGGAAAAAAGGCAAAACAGTTGGCAGACGTGGAATGAAGGGTGCCAAACACCTCGGCAGTAGTGTGAAGAATGTTTTGGTTGGAGCAACTGGGAATCATCGCACATCTCAAAAAGAGACTGTCCGTCATTCTGCGTTCTTTCATGAGGGTTTTGAAGACTTTCATGGAGGCGGAGGATTCGTCGATGCCAAAGGCAGGAAGACCAAAGGCTTGTCTTCCCTTCCGGAACACAACCAATCACGACGGCAGCCTCGGAGGAGTTCCTTCTCCAACGTACCTGTATCGGACCTGGAACGCCTATGGAGCACCCGCCCTGGTGATGATGACGAGTCAGATAATAGCTCGTTGTACCATTCCTCGGATAGCGAGAGTGATAACAGCAGTACCAGCAGTGAGGGTTCTGTTCTCATATCGTCGTTTCGCCCCGGCCAGAAAGATCTAGACAGTTCCTTTGCAACAGCAAGAACGAAAGGTTTAGATAGTTCCTTTAAAACGGAAAAGTCGAAAGATCTAGATACGTCCAATCGAACTGAGAAGAAGAAAGAAAAAAAGACGAAGGAAAAACGAGAGGAAGACAAACCAAGAAGTGTGCCCAAGAGGATCGACTTTACGGGTCAAATTCATGAAGAGAGCACCGATGACGACTCCTCCAAAAAGAAGAAGAAGGAGAAAGTCAAAAAGAAAAGGAGCAAAAAGTCGAAAAAGGAAAAGAACGAGAGAAAAACGAAAAAGAAACCTCGAAGGGAGATCACAAAGGCAAGGTCCGAAGGTGGATTGGTGTTGGACGACGACAGTGCTGGAGGGACCAAAGTGGAGATTGTGAAGCCAGCCCGACCTGCTGAGGTGAAGAGTGGCGCTGCAACCGTGCCATCTTCCGCCGATCCTGTGGATCCAGCGTTTGTTGGTTTCTTGTCGTTCGTGGACGAGAAGGACCGTGCGAGAGCTGCGTCACGAGTCCAGAGGGCTGTCGATGAGAAATTGGAAGCAATGGTCCGTGAGAAAAAGACATTGAAAGCTAAACTGGATGAAGAGACACAAAGGAACAAAGAACT
>JAAMXS010000410.1:751-60079 GCA_019693525.1 Cylindrotheca fusiformis | reverse complement strand
CTAGAATCATTCTATAGTTTTTGAAGTCACCAGAAGTGTTGGTCTTTGCTACAGTATCAGCAGTGTACCCGTTTCACCTCCTTCCCAGTCAGCCGATGACTTGTCCTTGTACCATTTTGGACGTAGATGTGCATTTTCAGCTTTCGACCAACAAGTTTCAGACATTTGCCCCACCTTGCTACAGCAACAACACTTGCCCTTGAATCTCCTTTCGATTTGGTCTTAGCCGCTTGTGCGACTCGTTGCTGTGAATGATCATCATTATTTTTTCCCGGGTTTTCTCTCTAGCGTTCAGTTTTTCCAGCACCGAAGCCAACATCAATCTTCGTCCTTGGTTTTGAGATTCATAGCACGATACCTCGTATGCATTGCCCAATACATCTCGTTTGGTTTTAGTAGTCTGCCACTGCTGAGAGCTAAACAGCTTTCATAATCCGCCAACATAATCCGATACTCAGCCGGAACAACTCTCATTATAATAGATCTTTCTTCGACAACACTCCAAGTTGATCGGCATATCAGTTCTTTATTTCAGCTATCTGTGTGCGCAAATCGAAAGGATCATTCGTTCATCACAATCCCCATCAACTCGTCATTTCGTTTCAAATATGCCATTGCATCTGATGTTTGATGCAAATCTATACCTGTCGCCTCATCTCCAACCTCCTCTGATGGCGGATACGAATCTCTCAACTCCTTGGCCACCTTTCAACCAAGCCCGTCTGGCCAGTCTGCTGATTTGGACATGACAATGCTTGTTCTCGCCTCTGGCCTCACCAAAGCCTGATGATATATACACATTTCAACAGTATTCCTTTGTCTGCCTTGCTTCTGCTTCTTCTCGACTGGATTCGCCCCATCCAGAACTACCGTTTGATTCAGTGGCAACTCAATTGAGATCTCATCCTCATGCAACGCATCACGAAAATTGTTCATCTCTGCGTAAAGCAGGAACTGCATTTCGAAGGATTCGTACTCCACATCATTCGTAAACATTGGAAGTGAGAGTTCGTTCACAATTGGACAAGCTTCTCTCGGCTCTTCTTTTCTGTCACTCTTAATTTGTTGCCCTAATGATTTTTCTTTTCTGGCGTTATATGGCGTGTAGAGAGTACGTACTTCGCTTCTGTAGTAGAATCAGTCATAATCTTGAGACATCATGGATCTTGATTGCGTTCAATAAATCTGAATAAGAAAAACCTTCTGTCTGCGTGTAGAATGGCTCGATCAAATGGAGAATCCCAGTTGTTCTTGTGTGACTCTTGTCTTTTCCACGCTTTATTTCTGTTCGTCGTAATAAAATCCTGTGACCGTGACCAAGAAACTACTAGTATGTGTTTCATTTCCAAGAAAGTGTGTTACCCCAACTATTAGCCACGATACCAGATCCCACTGCCGAGGCTTAGAGGAAGACCATGCCTAACGATCAGCAAAGCATAGGCTCATGCTTTAGTTACGTGAGGTGCTAGAACTTGATACAAGACTTGGCAACTGGATGACACTGATAAGACCCGAACTGTTAGGGGAGGGTAATTGTCAAGAGGACTAATAAAGAATCCCAAACACCAGCAGCATTGAAAGCTTATGAAAAGACACAAACCCATGAATTAATTATACACTCTATAGCATGACATTCTATTATCGGTCTCGCATCCCGAATGTTCTTTCACTGGTGACGGAAGGCGTTCGACAAAGACACTATATTGGTGATAGCCGTTCGATTGGTTCGTGAACGACACTTCCCGCCAAAAAGAAACCACGACTCAATAAATCCTCTAAATCAATGAAGTGTACAGTGGCATGATATAATTGCAGAAACCAACCAAATGCCAGATGTACGTCACAAGTTGTTCGCACTTATATTCCTTCTTCATAAATCTGTTTCTCTGGGAATGAAATCCAGAAAGGGAATTTTGAGACTTGATCACTTAACGCATCTTCAACAAACATCAACAAGGAACGTACCATCAATGGGTGACAATAGTCTCAAGCTCAACTACTTATGGGGAGCCTGCCATGGAACACTTTCCATCGTCTGTATACTTCACGGTCGCTTGTCTCTTTTGCCTCCGATCGATCGAGGACGTTCTTTTTGATTCGAGCTCGTACACAACTTCAACGAATGCTGAGAAACAGAAAACGAATGAATCAGAACCCTGTGAATCGGGAGCCAAACAACATTGAAAGCCACTTTTGTGCAACCAGCACTGAAACCAAGCGTGCATAGCGAGGCTTTGACACAAGACAAGAATACAGATCCAGGGCTTATCTTCGCTCTACCTCTTCAAAGAAACTAATCCATTTCAATACGACGGCTATAGGAATATCTTTCTAGACGAATGTCGGCTGCAGCGATTGCCAAACCTGCACATAAAGATTTTTATTCTCGTGAGGATATGGACCTGTTCAACGCGCTAGAGCATCCAGTTTATGTCTTCGATATCATCAACAAATCTATGTGGTGGGCCAACCATCAAGCCGTCAAACTGTGGGATGCCGAGTCTCTCGATTCTCTGCTGGAACGCGATTTTGCCAAGGATATGAGCAAGGCTAGCGAGCAAGGCATGCTCAACTATCTACGGCGATTCGAAAAGGGGGAACGTGCACGATACAGCTGCACCCTCTACCCAAATGGAGTGAAGACGACGACGAAAGAAACCTGCAGTGGTATCAAGATTGAGCCAGGTCGTGTCGCTATATTATGCGAATGTGATTTGGTGGCTCAGAACAAAGAAGATGTCGACCATGCCAGTCTGAGAGGAGTGGAAATGCTACGACATTTACCGATTGCAGTTTCTCAATTCGATATGAACGGAACACTGATAGAACAGAATCCAGAAGCGCTTTCTTTATTCGGAGAGCCAAAATGCTGTGTGAATGAGAAAAGTGAGGATCCCTGCGATTGCTTTTCGCAGCGATTTGTGGATCAAGCTCAGGGGGGAGACCTATTGAAACAGGTGCAAGAGGATGGCACAGATTGCAGTATCGAAGCCCAACTATACACAGTGAAGGGTCCGAGATGGTACTCGATTAGAGTCCGAAAATCGATTGATGTGGTTTCCCAGGAACCTTGTATACTCTACAGTGCCAGGGACATAACTGAAGTCGTCAATGCCAAGCAAGAGGCCGACCGTCTCAACATGGAGAAAAATGAAATGCTAGCCGTCCTAGCTCATGAAATCCGTACGCCCCTGCATCAGATGATTGGATACATTGACTTGTTGGCTCGGATGGATCAAACTCCAGAGCAAATGGAGACCATCCGACAGCTACAGTCGTCCAGCACTGCTTTATCGTCTGTCGTCAATGATGTCTTGGATCTGACTAAATTAGAGGCCGGAAAGATGGAAATCGAACGAATTGCCTTTGATCCATCTGCTGTTTGTGCGGGATGTGTTCAAACAATTGAGTCATTGGCCGAAGAGAAGGGGCTGGCACTGCGATGCGATGTTCAGTCGTCCATTTTCGGCGGCCTTGTCATGGGAGATCCCAATCGGATACGCCAAATCATTCTCAACTTTTTGTCCAATGCAGTCAAGTATACGGATAGGAATGGCGAGATCACGATCAAATTGAAAGCTTCACCTCAAAGCGGCAAGGAAGACCGTCGTCGTGTGTTGACTTTTTCTGTGAAGGACACTGGAATCGGGATTTCCAAGGAACAACGCGATCGCATTTTCTGCAAGTATTTTCAAGCAACTGTATCTACTGGACGGCAGTTTGGAGGAACAGGTCTAGGATTGGCCATTTGCAAATGTCTGGCTGAGGCCATGGGGGGTTCTATCGAAGTTCAAAGTGAATTGTACAAGGGGGCCGAGTTCGTAGTGCATATTCCGGTTGATGTGTGCGATCAAACGAAGAACATGCCGGATCTAGATCTAGCTAAAGAAGAAAAGGAAGATCTAGCACCTCGGCAGCTCCTGAATGTGCTCGTGGCAGAAGACAACCGTGTGAACCAAAAGTTGGTGGTGTCCATGCTGAAGCATGTGGGACACATGGCTACAGTAGTGGAAAATGGCCAAGAGGCAGTAGCAGAAGTAGAAAATGGTACTGTTCCATATGATATGATACTTATGGACATTCAGATGCCGGTAATGGACGGGATTGAAGCTACTAAACTCATCCGAAGTAATGGATGGACGAAATCAAGGCTGCCGATTGTTGGGCTTACGGCAAGCTTTCAAACAGCACAACTGAAAGACTACAAAAAGATTGGCATGAACCACTGTATAGCAAAACCGGTTCGAATGAAGATCTTGAAAGACGTTATTGAAACGACTAATGAAACTTGCAAGAAGCAGGCAGCACCAGGCTTCGATGAAAACTTTTCTACGGACCCTACATGGATATAGCTTAAACAGATTGGGAAACTTTGCAAGCGCTAGCAGCCTTTGATGATTACCATTGTTTGTCAAGCTGCAATCTATTGAAACAATCATACGCTTGCCACTTTCATCAATGAATAGCAATCCAAGGCTACTGAACCAAATAAATTGTATAATACTGGCTATTTCCCATTCACATTAAGCTTGCTACTTCTATGACTAGCAATGCAAAGCTGTTGTTCCCATGCTTTCAATCATTTCTTCACACATTTCTTTCAGCTCAATGTTTTCTTCGATTAACCTTCCGTTTTCTTCTTGAAGGAACTGAACTTGTTCTGACAATGCTTCCATAGTTTCGCTTTGCTCTGCTATCTTTGTTTGTGCCTCAGTCACCTCCGTGATCGAATTCTTCGCTTCCTGCCTTACATATGCGAGATTTGCCTCGCAACGTTGTAGCTTCATTCGTAGATATTCAGCTTCGACTTCCAACTTCTTACACATGGCTACCGCATCGCAATACTCTGCTTGGCGCAGGTTCACGGCTTCAGCTTCTTGCTTCGCGGAGGCCAATTCTGACCTCAGCGAGCCAATGGTTGCTTCAGCAGATTTGTAGCGTTCAATCAGGACCTCGATCCCGCCAGTTGTCCCCATTTCTTGCAATACTTCTGTTGCTCGGAGCCTTGTTTCCGTAGGGATCTCTTCCTCCATTTCTGAGATCTTGGATAAAGCTGAGTTGTACTTTTCTTCGAGTTTCACGTAGCGATCGGACGTGCTCACGAAATTTCCTCTGTGCCGATCCAGCTCTTCCCTAGCTTGCTCCAAGTCGTGCTTTGTCTGCTTTAGTTCCGCTTCCACGCCACCCATTTTCAAGCAATAAGATTCTTGTGAGGACACAGACTCTTTGTACATTTTATTGAGTTCCTTCAGCTGCTTCCTCAATTTTCTGCATTCCGCCTCCAGCTCATCTGCTTCTTTTTCGGTCGCGGACGGGCCTGGCTCTTGCCTTCCAGTTTCACTGGCTGTTGCAACTTGTTCGGCTCGGAACGCACGAATCTGTCCCTCAAGAGCGGCAATTTGCTCATCCTTTTCTTGCAGCGTCGTTTCCAAATCTCTCGACTCGGTGGATGCTTCTGGGTTCTGTGGTTTGCTATCCATTTCATCACCTGGAACACCCCCCTCCGTAGAAACTACTCCCGGTGCTTCGTCAATCGTTCCTCCAAGCTGAAGAACACGGGCACTAGCCTTCTTGAGCTCCATTTTCAAGTTGTCCATTTCCAGCGAAAGTTTGGCTTTCAATAGAGACTTGTCGAGGAGTTCTTTCTGAATCTTGTCTCTAGCCTTGACTGCTACAAGTTGATCGTCGGAGCGCCAATAGGAAAGCCAACCTCTTAACGAAACTGTTTCTGCCTCAGCTTTTGTATCCTCTGTTGGCCCCTGCTGTGTCCCGATCGATGTCCATGGTACTTCCCATCCTTTGGCTGCCTCTCTCTGAATGGGCAAGTCTTTCGGCTGTTCCTCCTGAAGACTCTTGGCTTTTGGTTTGGGATCCACCTTTCCAAGCAAAACGTCCAACTCTTCGCTACCACAAGGAGTGAATACGTGTCTGCTCTTCAACATATCCATAATATCCAGAAGCTCGTTCATTTCTCCATCATTGAGCTTCTCACCCAACCGACCGCGCTCAAGAAGGTCAAGAGCGAGCTTTTCCATAATGTCCATTGGAATTTGAAGGCGTCTTCGCTCAAACAATTCTAACACAAACTTCAAATTTTCGTCAATGGCTTTGCCGTTTTTTTGCTGGTTTCGAAGGGACTCGAGGTCGATCTGAAGCCGCCTGTACATTAAACGTCTTTTGACAAAGTGTTCCAGATCATTCGATTCTTCATGCAGCTCTTCTCCATTGGCATGCCGCTGTAAGAGTTCGAATTCATAAACCTCTTGTGGATTCAGGCTGGGGCCGATCTGGCTCCTTTCCTGCAGCTCCAATAGGCATAGCTTGTACCCGTCGACATTTTCCCGTCGACTAAATCTCTCGCTCAGATCTGCCAGCATACCAGAAGGATCTTCGATCGTCTCGACTGGGTTGTTCAAAGGAATCTTATCTTCGAGCGACCACACTGAATCGTCTTCTTCTTCTACTACTACTATTTCCTCTTCTTCTACTACTACTACTTCTTCTTCTTCTTCGGATTTCGCAGACGATCCCGTCCCTTTTGACGTTTCATTGGACAAAGAACTCTCAGGAGAATCACGGGCTTCTCGTTTCAGCTTCTGCTTGACGGTTTTCTTTATCATCTTGGCAGCAGTCATGGGGGATGTTTTCTTCCATAAAGTGGTCCACTTTTTTGGTGCCTCCGACTGCTGGTCTTTTTCGGACTCACTTCCAGATTCGTTGCTAGACAGGGTGACCTCCGACATCTCGTCAACATACTCTTGATTCAGGTCTCTTTGTTCTACACCTTGCTTCTTCGTCATTTCTGATTGGTGAGAATACATCTTGTCTGACTTGGTGTTTCCATGCCGCAGCGTTTCTACTTCATACTGGTCTTCCATCATCGTTTCTTGTCTTGCTATGTTGCATATTCTGTGTTTGATTTGTTGTTTCAACGAGGGAGAAGAGAAGCATTTTGTGAGAGTTGAGTGGGGCAGGCGGCTCGTATGTTTCTACGCACTGAACCCACAGCATGTGCGTTGAGAGTCCTTATTCTTGGCCAAAATTACTTATTGTGTTTCTGTTGGTGCAGCTAATTTTGTAGACGTATACGCCTTGACTCAAAGTGGTCAAGTTTCGTGAACAAACACCAACAGTGGCAAGCAACGGTTGGGCAAGATTCTTCGAGTGGATCATTTTTTCTGCTCAAGGCGTGGGGAGAGTAGAAAGTGCGCGTCGGCAGAGCATCCATCGCAGGCGCGTGCAACTACAACGGTCAGGAAACTGGTTGATGTAGTTTAAAATGATTTAGCACTCACTTTTCACCAAATATTAGATTAAACACCAACACTTTTTGATTGCCATAGAAAGTCAAAATAAAACAGAAGCCTATCGCCTGTATTGATTTGGAAGGAACGAAAAACAAGGGAGATTTTGGTGTGGAATGAGTGGATTGCGTTGAACAATGCTTCCAGCTTTCCGCAATGAAAGTGCAGGCCTTATCTCGTCGACGAAATCTATGGTCTACTAAAGGGGTTTCAAAACTCTATGGAACTTTTCAAGCCTAGTGGATGAAACATCGCTTCATAAAAGTGACATTCTTTAGGGGAACGGCAAAAGCCTACGTGTAAACTATCCTCGCAACATGTTGTGACTTAGTATGGTAATGGGGTGCTCTTGTGGCCTGATGAGATGGTATATGTCGTCGCAAGTCATGACTACACTGGTTCTCTAGCGCAATTCTGCTCATTTGCCAAAAATTTGTATCAACATTGTACTTCCCTGGTGGCAAAGGGGGCAGATGAGAATTTCTCCGCCAGGAGCAGGCGGATTTGAAGGAGGCTCCTGTAAAGGGCAGCAACTCCTACAGAAGGCCAAATGGCCACAAGGGACAAAAGCATGCGTTTTCTCATTGTCCTTACAAATCAGACATGTGTCAACGACATTGATAGTCGACGTCAAAGAGTTGCATCCATAGAAAGCTCTCTCTCCGACCGTTTCGAATTGACCGAGTTGTAAGGTGACAGACTTCAAACTCTTACAATCTTCAAAAGCAGATTTCCCAACTTCCTTAACAGAAGACGAAATGATAACTTCTTCGAGCGCTTCGTGACTCCTGAACGCCTCGCTCGGAATCTTTTTAACTGCCTCCGCAATCTTCACACGTCGTACAGTCTTTGGAACTCTATCTTTCCCACTGTAAATCCAAAATGGTTCATTAGCCATTTCTTCCTCCGCAATGAATTCTAAATGGCCAATCTGGGCAAGCAATTCCACTTCATTCTTGACTTCTTGAAGGACTTCTCTTTCCTTGTTGCTGGTTGCCAGTAGCTCACTGGGTTTGATTGGACTGGTACAATAGAGCCGAGCCATGGACGCCATGGTGATTAGGCTCGGAAAGAGCACATGCAATCGAATGGCCAAAGCGAGGTTCCCAAAACCTTGCTGCATTGTGACTTTCAACAATCTTTCGCATTTTGAAAACGCACTTTTGTCAATCACTTTGACAGTGGATGGAATGTCCAGTTGTGTCAAACTTAAACAGCCCTCGAAAGCACTTGCTCGAATTTGTTCAAGCCCTTGATGCATTGTGACTTCCACCAGACTCTTGCAGTTTGAAAATGCACTCTGATCAATCACGTTGACAGTCGGTGGAATTTCGACTTCTGTCAACGATAGGCATGTCCAGAAAGAGTATTCGCCAATTTGTTCCAGGCCTTGATGCAATGTGACTTTTACCAAGCTTTTGCAATGCATAAATAAGCCCGGATAAATCGCCTTGATAGTCGACGGAATGTCCACTTTTTCCAAAGATTGACAGTTCTCGAAAGCGCAGTCCCCAATTCGAAGAAGGCCTTCATAGATGATAAGTTTATTCAAGCTCTTACATTCTGAAAATGCTCTCTTGCCAATCACCTTGACGGTCGATGGAATTTCTACTTCTGTCAAAGATTCACAATTCTCGAAAGCACGTTCCCCGACTTCTTCAAGGCCTTGATGCATTACGACTGTCAGCAAGCTTTTGCAGTCAAGAAATGCACTTTTTTCAATCACGTTGACCGTACATGGAATGTCTACTTCTGTCAAAGAGGTGCATGCCCAGAACGAGCGCTCTCGGATACGTTTGAGACCTTCATGCATTATAACTCTCAGCAAGCTCTCACATCTGCAGAAAGCATCTTTATCAACCATGTTGACAGTCAAAGGGATTTCCAATTCGGCCAAAGATTCACATTCCCCAAAAGCACCTGCTCCGATTCGTTCCAGGCCTCGATGCATTTCGACTTTCACCAAGTTGTTGCTGCATTTCCAGAACGCACCGGAATCAATCACGCTAACAGTCGATGGAATGTCAACTTCTTCCAGCGATTCACATTTCCGGAAAGCGTCCTCTCCTATTCGTTCAAGGCCTTCATGCAGTTCGACTGTCAGCAAGCTCCGGCACAATTGAAATGCTCCTTTATCAATCACGTTGACAGTCGATGGAATAGTCACTTCTTCCAAAGATTTGCATTCCTGGAAAGCAAAACATCCAATGTGTTGAATACCTTGATGCATTTTGACTGTCACCAAGCTCTCGCACTTTGAAAATGCACTATTTCCAATCACGGTGACAGTAGAAGGAAGGTCAACATTCGTCAATGATTCGCATCCGCAGAAAGACCTTCGTCCAATTTGTTCAAGGCCTTCATGCATCATGACTGTCAATAGGCTCTTGCAATTTGAAAATGCACCACAATCAATCACGTTGACAGTCGATGGGATGCTTACTTCTGTCAAGGATTCGCATTCCCAAAACGAGCATTGTCCAATTCGTTCAACGCCATGACGAATGTTTACTTTCGCCAATAACTTGCATTTTAGAAATGCACCTTCATCAATAAACTTGACAGTCGATGGGATGTCTATTTTTTTCAACTCTTTGCACTCCCGGAAAGCGTATTGCCCGATTCGTTCAAGACCTTCGTGCATTGTAAGTAGCAACAAACGTTTGCAGTTTAAAAAAGCACCTTTATCGATCACGATGACAGTCCATGGAATGTTTACTTCCGTCAGAGATTCGCAGTTCTGGAAAGAAAATCGTCCAATCCGTGCAAGGCCTTCATGTATCTTGAGTTTCTTCAAGCTCTTGCATTCTGAAAACGCTCGTAGACCAACCCCATCAACAGTCGATGGAATCTCCAATTCAGTCAAAGATTCACAATGCTCGAAACCATGTTCTCCAATTTCTTCAAGTCCTTGATGTAGTATGACTTTCGCCAAATTCTTGCATTTCCAAAACGCCGCTTTGTCAATCACTTGGACGGTTGATGGAGCATCCACTTCTTCCACAGATTCGCATTCCTGGAACGCACCCTCTCCAATTCGTTCAATTCCTTGATGCATTGTAACCTTCGACAACTTCTTGCATTTCAAAAAGGCACCCTTTTCGATCACGTTGACAGTTGATGGAATGTTCACTTCTTCTAAACACTCGCATTTCTTGAAAGCACCTTCTCCAATTCGTTGAAGACCTTCGCAGAGGGTCACTTTCGTCAAACGTTCGCATCGGAGAAAGGCAGATTTTCCAATCTCTTGAACAGATGAGGAAAACGTGACTTCTTTGATCTCCTGATGCTTAGCAAATTCGTGGTCTTGAATCTTCTTTACATTCTCGGCAACATGCACACGCTTCACCGTCTCTGGAAGAACCTTGTCTTGGCCTGTGTAGAACCAAACGTCTTGTTCAGCGCAACTGGAGGTCATTCTGATAGTATTGCAGCATTAGAAGCATAAAGAAGAGACCAGAGACGATTTTCTCAGTTGCTTGAAGTTGCAATCCTAATGGCTTCAAGCCTGATTGCCAATGTCAACAATTGTGAGTGAAACGTGTGATATGTGGGGCAGCCAGGTATACCAAGATGCTAGAAAGGGGGCAGATCTCCCTAATTTCAACACAGTCGAATCAGTCGGTTACAGTGGGAAGATCACAACACTGCAATGGTGATGGGGAAACTAGCAGAACAACAGATCGGATTACTTTGTGGTCGTCCCCAACTTCAGCCAAGAGAGATATCATTAGATGATGAAACCTGTTTTTGTCTACGGTACACTCTGCAGCCCTGCAGTTGTGGAGACGTTGCTGGGGAGACCGTTTCCGACAAAATTCGCACGGGCGCGACTTGACGATCACTCGAGGCATCCAGTCAAGGGTCAAGTATTTCCTGCCACCATTCACAATCCACAAAACCACGTGGAAGGGTATTTACTTCAGAATCTAACTCCCAAGGATTTGGAACTGTTGGACTGGTTTGAATCAGACGAATACGATCGCCAGGTCGTCCAAGTCTGTGTCAATCCATCGGCAAAGGATGGCAGCAACGAACTGGTTGAGGCTCTTGTCTACATATGGCAGCCACATTTGATGGAGGAGTTGGAGCTCGATGCAGAATGGAGTTTTGAGAACTTTGAAAAGGAGCATCTTGATTGGTATTTGAAACACACAGTGAGGCCATGTAGACAAGATATGGAAGAACGGGGTATGACAAAGGCGGAGAAGTGACTCGCAACTTCTGGCTTTATTCATTTCCGAATTAGGAACTGCCTTCAACGATCAACCAAAGGTCGAATCTATACGCTTTCAAGCGAGTACACCAGAGTTTCCAACTTTGTTGTTGCGACACCCTAGAATTATTGACGAGGGAATGCAGTGTGGACAATGTCGTCGCCTACTACCTAGACCTATATCCAGTTATTCTACCATGACTCTCTGTCTGCTCGCCCATCACTTATAGTACCAAACCGACGATAAGCCCCTCACGATCAGAGTGTTCTTCATCTGGGTGTTCTTCTGGCGATTCTTCAAATTCATCTGGTTCTTCACTGATTGCATGACATGACTCCCCTGTCAATTCGGTTCCCTTCATCAAGTTCAAGAATTCAAGGTACTTGGGATCACAGTTGATCATTCGTTCCTTGATAGAATCGAGATCGTCCCTGCAGTCAGGGAACGATGGTAATGTAGACTGCGATGCCCCATATGTTGATTGGGTTGTTTCGGACTTGACCGATCCCATGTCAGACATGACAGAATGGTCGTCATCGGCACCTCCCCGTAGCACCATCCTAGAAGAGATAGATTTATACAATGACCGAAATTTTGAGCCTGATTGACGATCTTCTGCTTCCGCATACATCGAGGAAAATACAGTGCTTGCACATGTAGACTTCGTCATTTCCGATCTGGTGGAATGGTCGTCTCCTTTCTCTTTCCCTAGTACAGAACCATCCGAATCGTAATTGAATGCCTGCGAGTCAAGTGCATGGACCAAACCATCAATTCTTTCGTCTTTTTCCTCATTCTGGCGTTCCAAATCCTGGCACCTCTTCACAAGTTGCTCTCGGTCGTCCATAATATCATTTATTACCGTTTCGAGCTCATCCACAGTAATTACAGTCGTGGACTCTTCTGGCTTTTTCCAAGTAGGAGCAAAGTCTTGAGCGGCATGAAGAGCAACGAAAACATTGCCCATACGGTCTATCAATCTGATATGCTCTTCCCTTTCCTTCTGGAGTCGAAGAATCGAGCTGTTTGCCCGATCAAGCTCCATGGACAGATCGTTAATTTTCATCAAGAACTCTGCATTTTGGATGGACTTGTTAAGCAGTTTTTCTTCCACTATGTTGTTTTGTTTGGCTTTCACATCTTCGGTGAACTCCAACACCTTTGCTGCGTTCAGTTTAGATTCGTTTCTCAACGCACTATTGCGTTCCAGCAGCTCTTGTACATGGTTTTCCAACTCTATGTTTCGTGTATGTAGCCCAGTTACGTTGGCCATAAGAAGCGATTGTTCGAAACAGTCATTTGTCTCATGCTTGTCGTCTGACATCTCTGACAGCTTTTCCTGAACTTTCTTCAACAGACCCCATCCTAATCTAGGTGAAGTGCTGTCGTCCGCCACATTCTCTCGCATTTCAATTACATTGGGCCTGGAAGAGGCCTCGATAAACGTGTCGTCGCCATCTGGAAGCGCATCTTTTTGATTCGCAGATTCTTTTTCATTGTCCAGCGTTTCGTACCCAGCAATCGTAAGGCCTTGTGCAGCTGCCTTTTGCCGCAATCTGCTCAGCACTGTCCATCTGCTACTATTGTTTTCATTGCTTTCTGGATGCTGGTTGATCTGTTGATTCTCCTCACCAGTGGGTGTTTTGGATTCGTCCCTGCCATCCAGTACTCCACATGAGTTTTCATTAGGCTTGGCTTTCGCTTCTTTTCCTGGAGACTCGTTCCTCAAAGATATGGCATCCTTTTCGCTGTTCTCCTCCATAGTTGCTTCTACCTCAAGCCGTTCGCGTAGTCTCTTCAGCACGGACCATCTCGGACCCAGTGTAGTCTCAAGTGACCATCCAGCATTCTCGGTTCTTATTTCATCACTTAAACTCTGCTCAAGACGCTCCTCCTCTTTGAGACTGCCTCTTGTGAATGCATCAGGCAACAATGCTGAAAACCCAGAAGTAGCTTCTGTGTCTTCCAAGTCATTTTGTTTCATTTCATGTCTCGATTGCAATTTCTCCAGAATTCCCCATTTGCTGCTATTGGTCGTACCAGTGTCACAACACAAGGTGTCGTTTAGACAAGTTTTCGATTCTTCTTGGACTCTGTTATTGTCGTTGCAATCAGAGACACTGCCAGAAATTTCTTCGCCACTCCCTTTACAAGCAATTCGCGCTGGAGAAGTCGACTCGTGGCTTCCGTTTTCGTCATAAACAACACATTGCCCCGATGCATCATCTTCCTTTTCTTTTTCTCTCCAATACTCTTGTTGCGAGTGCCACAGCTTCCTCCAATCATTTCCTGCCTTTTCAGATGAATCATACTGGACTTCGGACTTATCATCATCATCATCGCATTTTTCTTCCATCCCTTCTTGGAGCGACACTTGATCCTCAGAGAGTTCCCTCTGTCGGAGGTTGTCGCCAGAATCAGATCTCATCATCGTCTGTTCTGTGACAAAAAGTGAAATCGTTTTGGATTATTCAGGCAAAACGCACAGTCGAGCGTTGGAGGGAAAGTTTATATAATGAACCTGCGCGACCGTTAAGTTGGTCGTTATTTCTTGCACAATTATCTGGCGCGCGCTGCAATACGAGCGTGTGAACGCCCAAAAAAACTGTGAAGGTACTCGAAGCTGCCATGCTTACAAGCAAGAAGCAATGCATATGACAGCCAAAACACACGACACCATGTATCATGCCTAGCTGCAGCTTATTTCATTTCCCCATGCATACAGTACTACTAGTCACGTGGAGAACATCTTTCTATTGACAATAAAATTTCTATGACTGCATGAAGCTCTCCTCATCCTCTTGTAGTTCCTCTTCCTCCTCCTCGACTTCCGAGTCGGACTCAGGTACACAGAAGAACTCCCCAATGGCGATATCTCGAGTGGAAACAATTGCATTAGTTCCGTCTTCAAGCTCAACTACCTCACAGTTTGCACCATTCTTGGATCGGTGCAGTTCGCAGTCTGGCATATCTAATGAAGCAATAGTGAGAGACAATAATATTCGAAAAAATGCGCAATACATATGCGATCCGCAATATATGCCGATACGTACCATGCTCAGTAAAAATGACAGTGCCTTCTTCAATATCGTTTGATGCATAGAGTCCATCAACGTTCGACATGCCTCCATCTGGCGACATAGTCTTCCCGCTACCCTCCATGAAAAAATCCCTAGCATAGGAAACGGATGGATTGGATTGACACGGAATCTGTGTCTGGTGCCACCATAAAGCTGTATTTATAACGAGCACGTCGCCTTTCTCACAATCAACTTGGATATGGTCTGATTCGGAAAAGTCATGCACCCCATTGCTCTCCATATGGTCTAGTAACTTCTTCGTTGGCCTCAAATACCAAGTCTTTGTACCCGAAAGCTGATAATGCCATGTCCCATCGTGGCTTACAGAGTCAGTGTGTTCTGGTCGCCCCTGAAGGTCTTTCTTGGGGGAAGACTCATTTCGTCCAAAAAACACCCATATGGAAGGGCCATAGTCCCACTTGCTGTCAAACGGAAGCGTGGACAACGGAGCTCGGGATAAGAAATTCTCTTTCACATTCTTTTCATGTTGAATGAGAAAAGAGCAATACGCAAAGTCGTTTTCATTGTCTTTTGTTTTCGGACCCAAAAAATCAGCTGGCGCAGTAGTTTCTTTCCCATTGTTGGCTTTTCCATTTTCGATACACCATGACTTTTTGTCTTCTTCATTTAGTTTTGTGAAAATGTCGTGAAGATCAACCCATGAAACGACTGATGTCGATTTGGACGTAGTCGAGATCCCATTTTGGAAGACTGATGGTAGATGGACAACTTTGTACCGCTGAAAGGCTTCTTGGAAGGCTTCTTCCGTTGCATTATGCAAAACAGGAATTCGTTTCTTCTCCTCGCGGGGTCGTTTGTTGCTTCTTGGGGACATCCTATCTAGCTTCACATGTATCCCATTTGTAGCTTTGGATCATGAAGCATCATGATCGCCAAGAAGAAGAAATTTAGACGGATGGATGGATGATGACTCGAATGAATCCAAATTCCATCGGACGAGGGACAGACGTTTCGGAATGAGTTTTATCAGGTCTTTCTATGCTGCTACAGCTGCTGAATTATGATGTTGAATAGTTTTGTAATGGACGACTTCAAAATTAAGTATTGTACGTGCATGTCGGAAGACCATCCCAACAAGAAGACGAAAAAGAAGCACCTCATAGAAATGGTAACAAGTCCTTCTACGTCTGTGCGGAATTTCTGTGTTGGTTCTCCAAATGTAACTTAGTTGTTTGATTCACGAACAGCGAGATTTCTTCCATTAAGATCCTTTCCATCCAATAGTTCCATTGCCTTAGCACCTCCCTCCTTGGTTCTCATGGTGACGAACCCAAAACCACGGTTTCGTCCAACGTCGTCGCGAACAAGGGATACATCACCAACTTCGCCTGCTTCCGAAAACATTGTATAAACATCCTCTTCACTACTGGCAAAAGAGATGTTCCCCACGTACAGCTTACTGTCTCCTGCATACCTTGGATTCCTACCTTCTTCAACGTTCTGCTTAATCCTTGTCATCTGTCTCTCAGGCAACGGGATCATTTCAAAACCATCATCTAAAGACATGAGACGGTCGCGAGATTGAAACCATGAATGTCCACAAACAGTGCATTCCAAACGTCTACAATTAAGCTGTCAGCAGAGGAACGAGAAAAAGCTGCAAAAAGAAACGACACCGAAAATGCTCTTACCGGCCGCGACCACCACCCAAATCTTCTTCCTTGATTGCATACGAAGTCTCGCACCGTCCACAAGTCACATATGTACCTGTTAATTCTACTGATTGGCCGTATTCGGGTTGCTGAGAGCTCATCTGAAGCTTTCCGCCAACGACACGAGGAGCCTGATTCGTTGAGAACGCACTCGACGTCGTCATGATGCATGCCACTAGTAGGGCAAGAGCCAAATTTGTCAATGATCTATGCTCTCTCATTTTCTTTCCAATCTGCGCTTGCGATTTCGATTCAGTTAGATGCTTCTATCCTTCCTGAAGTGAGATTATTGATGTTGCAAACCAACAACAGAATCAGCAAGCAAATCCCTTTCTCTTTTTTGGGTCAAGCATGGAGTTGAAGTGATGTTTCGCGTGCGTGGTGTGTGTGTTGTTGGAACGACAGACGGACACCATGAGGGACACAGGGCAGGCGGGAGATTGACTGACTCGATTCATGAGTCAGTAGGAGGGAAGTTGATTGGGATTGCGTAGTGCAATTACGTACGTGAACCTGCCGCATGTGCTCTTCTGTCACGACCAACTTCGAATTATGCATGCGCAATTGCGAATCACAATTGTGAAGTACTTTACTGTACGCACGGTTCGCGAGCGAGTACAGAATCTACGAGCGGTTCTTATTGAGGCATTCGTCAGTCTTATTAGCTATTTTGGACAGAACGGCGAACCCGTGCAGAGTGACGTCAACCATGTGCCCCCCATCACTTCTTTCGAACATTCTTGGATTTGTCACGAAAATAGCTGGACATTCTCGAAAGATCTGACCTGACAAGAAACAGCCGACCCTCTTGTCATAATTCTTGCATATCCAAACAAAAGAAAGTAATTTAATCATGGCCAAGATCGCAATCATCTACTACAGTCTTTACGGACACGTTGCCACCATGGCCGAGTCCATCAAGGAAGGTCTCGAGGCCGGTGGAGCAACCGTCGACATCTACCAAGTCGAAGAGAATTTGAACGAGGAGATTCTCGGAAAGATGGGTGCTCCACCAAAGAAGGATCACCCTGTCATGACTGCTGAAAAGATGCCTGAGTACGACGGATTTATGTTCGGCATCTCTGGTCGCTATGGATCCATCCCCGCCCAACTGAAGGTAAGCGAGGTATTTTGGGGATATTGGCGAGGAGTGGAGACTCTATCGTTTTGAAACCATAGGAACTCACAGCGTCGTCCTTGGTTAATTTTTCCAGATTTTCATGGATTCCACTGGAAGTTTGTGGCAATCAGGCGCCCTTGTTGGAAAGACTGCTGGAACTTTTGTTTCGACTGGAACTCAAGGAGGTGGCCAAGAGAACTCTCAAATCTCCATGATGAGCTTTATCGCCCACCACGGTATGGTTTACGTTCCTATTGGTTACATCAATGCTAAGGTCTTCGGCTTCGACGAAATCCATGGTGGCTCTCCTTGGGGAGCTGGTACCTACGCTGCACCAGATGGTTCCAGAATGCCCACCGATCTTGAAAAGGACGTTGCTGTATCTCAAGGAAAGCACTTCGCCACTATCACAGGCAAGCTCGCCGCCTAAGCGCTTTGGCGATGAACCTTTTTGGGAGTGCATCAATATGAACTCCTCGACTGTTGTGAGGATTCCGATCCGGCTCATAGCCCTTTTCCATTGCCTATGCAAGACCCAGTGAGGTGGTGCATCAGGACCTGCATTTTTCAAAACTAACAGTATAATCTGCTCTTATTACGGCTGTCTCAATATATTTAGCACTCATTATTAGATTTTGCTAAACGAACCTTGAATCGACTACAGATGAAATCAAGAAAGTCCAGAATGAAGGAGGTATCAGTGGTTGAGGATACAATGGGAGATGTCGAAGCTAATGCCTGAGGAGATGAATGAGTCGACACGGTTTAGATCACCAAATGCTATACTGCTTCTATAACCAACAGAACCATGTCCGATGGTCGAATTGCAATTTGTCCAAACGACCGGTAGCTTGAGCATTGTCAGCATTCTCCAACACACCCATCGTTCTACCAGCAACGTCTAATGCATTATTTGGGAGTTGCTGCAGGCTGGTTTTTAATTTGGTGACTTAAAACTCGAGATATCAGTGGCGGTTTCTCGTGATCCTCGTCTCGTGGTTGAACCATGGATTTCTTTTTCGTAGGCGATGCATAGTTGGAGAGTACAGATGAATTCGTTTCGTTCGAAATGTTGTTGGATACTGCTTCCACATGCTGCTCCAAAGCATCTTGAAACGTTCTTAAACGAGTTTCACTAATGTAGAGTCGCAATTGTAAAGCTTGAATTTGGTTGTCAAAATCTTGGTTCTTCCGAAACATGGCCTTGACATGTGCTTCCCGTTCTTCCTGGAGTTCCGCTTCTTTTTCCGCCAGTTGCCGTTCCAATTCTTGAATGCGACTTTCTAATAGCAATGTATGGCGGCCATTCTTACCATCGATTGCTTCGTTTGTAGATTGGGCAGGACCAGCAGTCTTGGGTCCGAATGTCCTATAGTGTGCAGTTTCTTTGTCGTTCTTCTCAATGTCCCCATCTGCCACAGCTGAAAGCGATATATGGTCACTCCCATCAATCTGTATGTTATCCTCATTGTTCAGCTGTAATGGTACAGATCGCGTTTGCTCCTTTTCGGTCGTCGAGGATGACTCAAGACTTTTTCCCTTTTTGCAAACCGCAATCCAAGATGAGGGGTCGTCATCGCGTTCTAGAGCGGTCATGGACGATTCAGATTGAATTTCCTGGACGACTTGCTCAAGAGTTAAAGTATTTTCCGGTTCCGGATGGTTTGTGGATGCAACCATTGTTTTGGGCTTTGTTTTTTGTGTACCATTGCTCGGTCTTGAAACAGCACGTCGTGACTTCTTGTCATAATCCTTCTTGTCATCCATGTCCAACAGCAATTCTGTTTCTGCTTGTTTCGCCTTCAATTCCAGCTCTTTTTGCTTTCTGTGGACATCCTGACCAATTGAAAGCTGTTGATAGGGTGTTGCACGATTTCTAGGACTGGATCGAAAGACAATTGGTTCGGCTTTCAGCGTTTCATGGTAAAGTCTTTGATATTCCTCAAATCGACTTTCGTCCCACGCTCCTGAATCTGGTGTTGTAGTTGCAGTGACAAGGCCAGTCAGATAGATCAAATGACTTGGTATTCTCAATTCCCTTTGCTCCTCTGTCAACTGAAAGTTGGATTCGTCTCTCAGAGTCCCCAAAGCCAACTCTTCAATCAATGCCTCGGCAATCAGTGACTGAGTGGTCATTTTCCTTGCGCAAGAAGGACGTAACAATTCAGCAACGTCTCTACATCACCAGGAGTATTCATGCGCACGAGGATGGGCTTGGAGAAGTTGCCATTGTCATTGTGCATCGGGACTGCTTGCACAAGAAAGGGGGCAATGCACAATATATTCGGGGAAGGGTTCTTTTGGGAGGAAAGGGGGGAACACCTGTTAGACACCAACACCTCTACACTTGTACACGCTACTAGCTAGAATTCTAATTTCCACTGACACTTCTTTCCTATATCTTGAGCAATAGTCGCTTGGATTATTCATTCAAATGTTCTCATATTTGAGACGAACTGCTCCGGATTCTGGATCGCGAATGCGGCGTTGTACTTGGTATGGAGTGCCATCTAAAATGGCATCCACAGCTTGTCCCACATTGAGAATGATCCTCCAGTGATTGGGATTCTCACGACCAAGCTCGACAATAATATCAAAGGTGGAAGGACCAGCACGTTGGGATCTAATCTTTTGGAGTTTTCCATTCTTCTTTTTCGCTTCAGCATCTCCTACAGTCACTTGCTTCACTTCTCCGACCAGTCCACGGAGGTTTGGGTTCTTGACCAAGCCTCGCAAATCTCCATGAGCTGATGCAATCAAGCGCACTCCACGATGTTTGCATGTCCGAGCCGCCTCCACTTCTGTAGGCCGCCCAATCTCGTCAATGACTAGGACGGCCGGCGTATGATTCTGCACACACTCAATCATTACATCACTCTGTTGGTCGAGGCTCGGTACCATCATTCTTCGAGCATGGCCCACACAAGGGTGCGGAATGTCACCATCACCTGCAATCTCGTTGCTCGTATCTACTATGCATACGTTAGAGTTCTCTGCCAATTGCTGCGTCACTGCCCGAATAACAGCTGCAAAGAAAATAAAAAGGGATGTGAGCATCCGTAGTTTCTAAGCAGAATGGCAATCTCTATTTGTCGTGACAAACTTACTCGTTTTGCCACTGCCTGGTTCGCCCATAAAGAGAATGGATGCAGACGCGTCGTGGTAGAGTAGGTCACGAATGATATCAGCATTGCCTTCAATGTGACGGCCCACACGCAATGTCAGTCCGACGATCTCTGCTTTCCGGTTTCTGACGGCAGAAATTCGATGAAGCTGTTTGTCCATCCCGGCACGATTGTCATCGCCAAAGTTCCCAACCATCGCGACTACTTGATTCATGTCATCATCGTTTACAATGCGATTCTCGCCACCTAGATACACTCTCTTTCCGTTGATCCAACATACCGCGCGACGGCCTTTGTCCATCACGATATCCGACAAGATATCCGTTTCGCTAGGAGTACCAATAGAATTCCGTAAATCGTGTTGCAGAAGCCAAAGAAGAGATTCGATGTCGCTGGATACAACCAAGGGGCGTTGGGGAGCAATGCTCCAAGACCTCGATTCCTCAAGGAATTCATATGAGGCAAGCTTGTGGGAATTGTATGTGTCAAACGCAATATGTTGAAATCCGCCAGATTTTGCTGCACCTTGGATACGGGCATCTGTCATGCGAACAAATGCTGTCAAAGCGGTTCTTGATGTCAGTACAAGTTTCGTTGCAATTTCCAGAATAAGACGCACTTTGTCACCAAGTTGCCGAATTTTCTCTTGGCGAATTGGCCGAGTAGCAAGAATTGCATTTTCTTTTGTAGTTGGATTCGACAGCAGGCATTTGGGCTCGGGTTCGATTCCAAAGTACTCCAACGTCTCGCCAAGCCCGGCGTGATGTCTACCAGTCATCGCTTCCATTACTAGTTGAATATCCAGAGTAGCCTGTGGCTGTCCATCCATCCCGCCAAGTTTCGCAAAGATTGCTGCCGCATTGTGTACATCGTGGAAAAGCTTGAGTTCGGACTGGCTTCGAAGCATGTCTCGAACAATCATGTACACGCGATTGGCGTCAAGAGCAACGCAATCCAAGATAAATACAGTTTGTTCCGTCGCAATGAGAATGAGATACATGTTATCGGGATCGCCAATACAATCCACCGCAACTATGTCCTTCTGTAGATGGTCTCCAAAGATTGATTGCGTGTACGTACGACCCTCGACTTGAAATGGAGCTTCCTGGGAAATTTGGTTTAGAACTTCGTATGTGTCTACCAGGATGATATCAACTGATGGCTTGGTGTGAACGACTTTTTTCTGAGGCGACTGGTAATTTAGTCTTCGTCGTTTTGCCGGTATACCGTTGTCATCAGGCTCAAGACGATGACGACGACGAGGACTTCGATGGACTTTTCTCGAGGAGTGTAGTCGTCGACGAACCATAAGTTCTCCCTTTTCTAGGTAGGTTTCCATGGAGCGGAAGGATTTCAGCATCTTTAGAAATTTATGGAAACCAAGTTTATGTCTTGTTTTTGGGAAAGGTCCCCATCTCTTTGCATAAAGTGTCGGCAATACAGCGTATCGAATTGATCCGTTTTTCTGTTGAGCTATGTGCTCTAAGAACATCTGTTCTACTTGGTTGAGAGAAATGTTCTCCTCATCGCCGTCATCGTCGCTAGCTTCAGGTGTTTGAACTCCTTCAAATGGTCCGGGATGACTCGAAGGAAGACCTTGAATTGCACCAGCAAATGTCCCTTGTACCGACAAAAACCCATTAGTTGCTGATGCGTTGTCAATCATGTTGTCAGGATCTCTGTCTATAGAAAAAGAGTATTCCATTTCAGATGCGCGTTCGGAAAAGCCACAATGATGGGTAGAGAAGTGCTGGACGTCTTGAAGGAGATGTCAAACTGTATTAGGTTTATTGACAAGGGAGAAAAAGAGAACAAGGAAGCTAGTAATAACGGCCACAATCCAAACTGCGACAAATTTCAAATCTTGGCCCGGACGACGGCGGGACATTTGGCTATTCGTGACTCACCAATCCAGCATGACCGTTGAGGCGAAAAACATAGCCACTTTTTTGTCAATGCTCACAAAATTTCGACAACTCAATGGAACAAAACTGTGAGTAAGCTGTAGGTGCTTCATTCCCACCCTTTGTTCAATTCCCAAGCGAGCGAGAGAAAGAGAGAGAAGCAAGCAAGACTGATCAAATACAAACGGCATCGTCATGACTGCATTACAGCAGCAGCAGCAACAACAACAACAATAATGGGTCGACCAACAATAAGAGAATTGGAAGAGCGACTGAAGCTCAAAGATGGGGAGAACGAGAAACTGCGGCGGAATATTCGTCTGAAGGACTCGGAGTTACGAGAACTCCAGGACAAGTGCAATTTCAAATCAGATAGGGTAGTAGAGTTGGAAAGAAAGTATGGGGAAGCGTCTTCGGAGGTAGAACAATTGAAAAGTATCGTAGAATCGAGGTTTCCAGATGAAGTCGAAGACGGTCTTCTGGAAAAGACATTGATGTGTGCGGAAGCAACAAATCAAGTGGACCGATTGCAAGAGAAACTGAAAAAGACAAAGAAAGAAAATACAGAACTAAGAGAAGAAAGAAACAGCCTGAAAAATAAATGTCAAGCCTTGTCCCACAAACTACACAAAGCGATAAGCTCGAATGAGGTATTGAAGAAAGAAAGTGACATGCACAACAAGGTTTTTCTAGAATTGGATGACATTGTGACAGCATTGAACAATATTCGTATAGACTCAGACTTCACAGTGGAAGATGAAAACGACAACGTGTCCATGCAAAATATGAAACGGAAAATACAAGCAATTGAGCGCGACCGACAACGGCTTGCCAAGGACTGCAAAAATCTACAGGAAGAGAATGCTTTCAAAGATGTCAAAATACAATCCCTCGAATCTAAATACTATGATCCCAAGAAATCATCAAAAGAGCCAACACAACCGTCACCGTTCCGATCACGGAGAACAACAACCATAGAAGTGGATGATCGTTCGGAGTCTTCGTCGGATTCATCTACAATCGAACCACCGCATGTCTCTCTGGAGGTTTACGAAGAAACAAAGAGAGAATACGAGTCGGCGCTTCGGGATATGATCCAATTGACGGAAGAACTTAATGCAACAAAGGCATCGCTGAAAGGCTACGAAAAATCATCGAATGAAACGGAAGAAAGATTCAATGAACTCTCAGAAGAATACAAAGATGCACTGCTGGAAATGTCCAATCTGCGGCGTGACTATCAAAAGACCGAGGCCAAGTACAACAAAGCTATCATTGACTATGACGAGATGAAACACGAATACGAGACGAGAGTCACTGAGATGACGGAAGCGTACGAGTTTCTGGAAGAAAGCTACAATACACTCAAAGATGATCAAAACCAAAAGCTCGTTCGTCTGGAAAGCGAGGTTTCAAACTCTGAACGCTGTTTCGAAGAAGAGTGTAAGAGGCTAAAAGAAGAGCATGCGCTGAAAATCCGGTCCCTCTCAAGGGAAGTGGACGAGCTCAAGGAAGATCAAGAAAAGAAAATTGGGATCGAGAGAAGAAAATACGAAGACTTGAAGATAGATTTTGAGAGTGTAAACGACCAGCTACGGGGGAAAAGGGATGAGTTGGAGAGGTTGAAGGACAAATACGACAAGTCATTGAAACGAATCGTTCATTTGGAGGACAGTATCAAGCGCGAAAAGGAGAACAATGAACGGGCATTGTTGAGATCTTCTGAAGACGCGCTTCGGAAGTACCAGAAGCTAAAAACGGACTACAATGCCTTAGTTGCCGCCAGAAAGTCATCAGGCAACTCAGAGTCCAAATATGTACGACAGTTGGAAGATCAGTGCTTGATGCTTCAAAAGAAAGTCAGGCATGCTCATACTGATGCAGAGACAAGATATAAAGAACTGCAAAGTTCCTATGAGTCGGCACTTGCAACTATTGATACCCTGGAAAAGAAACTGGCTGAGATGGAGGAACGACCAGCCGAGCTACACCAAAAACAAAAGGAGAAAAAGCCAAAATCCAGATATGAAATGGCCTTTGATGAGATAGCTGTCCTTGAGAGGAAGTTGATGTCCGGGGAAGGAAGCATGGAACCGTTGAATGTTGCCACAAAGGAAAATGGAAGTCTTTCCAAATCGACGACTGTTGTTAATAAATCAAGTTCCGGCTACACAACATCGACGATCTTTGAGAATGGAGACTTGATGGTAAGTTCTATCTTTATCTCTCTTGCTTGGCCTCGAACTGCTTTCGGCCCTCACAGCTACCATTGCTTTTCGCAGAATGGTGGATTGGATCACTTCTGGGACTTCTTGCAGCACCAGCGAAAACTAAAACTTGTACACAGGAAGCTACTGACTCGGGCTACACTGTCCGAGGAAAGACTTGATTTGCAATCGTCGCCATCTTTTTTCGGCTCCATGTTCCTCGACGAGAATCTAGACATCAAGTATTTCAAGGAGTCCACGTCAGCCAATGTCGACAGCAATTCAAAGCGTACCATATCCAAACTCCTCGACCAGCTGGCAAAAATGAAGCTACAGGCTGCAGCTGCAAGAATACGATACCAAGCTCATGAAAAGGAGTTCAAACTTGTATTTCTGAAGTATAAAATGATTCGGAAGGAATACAATGCAACGTTGGCAGAATCTTCTAAACCCAAGGTTGGCAAGAGCGTCAGTGCAGCCCCAAACAAGCAAACTGCGGTGGTCAAAGAAACGAAATCGACTATTACAAACAGAGGGCTGCCTGCTGATCCTCCCGGAGAGGCGGTAATACTAGGCGTCGAGGATGAAACCGATACAGCTGATCATCCTGCAAATTCTCCATTACATGAAAGAGCTCAAGGCGAAGCTACAATAGCAACCAAGATTGCCCAGCTAGAGGTAAGCCTCCGAGCCGCTGAGAAGAAAGTAGAGCAAGCCACTGTAATGATCAATGATACGCGGGAAAAGGCAGAGGAAGCCGAACGCGAGCAACAGGAACAGGAAAGAAATCTTCGCAATACGTTGGCACAGCATAAAGAGCTACTACAGGCGGAGATGATGGCTTCTGTGAACAGAAAAGAAATCGCTTCAACCAACGTAGAAAAGGATCAAGGGCATTCAAATCCTGAGGCATCTTTCGATGTTGGATCTGTAATGGCAAGCAGTTGTGGGTCTTCCATCAGCGCGGAAGCCCGCGACGAAAAGACTCACAGCCCAAAGCGTCAACAGCAGAAAACCCTCAACCAAGGTACAACTACGGGATATATCCAGCTGAAACAGAGTTATGATGCCGCGGTCCATAAGATTTCTACTATTGAATATGAACTGCGCCAAAAACAGCAAGAGTCGGACATATCGAAGGAAAAACTGAAGGCAAGAGAAGAGGAATTGAAGGATGTGATCAAGAGATACAAAGAACTTCATACTGAATACGGTGGCTTTCTGGATGGTTCATCGAGCGTTTCCCATGCCAAAGTGATGCAAGAACGCGACGCCGCGAAATGGAGGATCTCAGAAATGGAGATTGAGTTGCGACGAGCGAAGGAAGCCGCTGCATCAGCATCGGCCAAGCAAAATCTCGCCAAACAACATCTGCGCGATCTCATCTTCCAATACAAGACACTCCAACGAGAACATGCTTCTCTAGTGCAACGTATTGAGAGCTTAAAAATAGGTTTACCGCCGATTCGACCTCCTCCTTCAAGAAGAGCAAATCAAGAGCGCAGGGTTCAGATCCAAGAAGAGAAAAGAGATTCTGACATTCCTGTAAGTACAGACACCAGCGTTCAAGATCATGTTTCCCGAGATGGACGTAGTGAAGCTTCCCAGCAACACGCACCTGTAGATGATACGCAAAGCATCACCAGCAATAGCACCAGACGGAGTCATTCAAGCAAATCGAGCAAGAAAAAAGGCTTTGTGAAGGAGATTTATAAGGAAGTCAAGCTAAACCTTAAGCGCAAAACGGCTGGCCCACGAGCGAAGGTCAAGGAAGTGAAACGCATTCAAGGTCTCTAGAAAGGAGAGAGGGTTGGCAAGATCACGGTTTGGGGACTACACCATTGTAGTGATAACCCGTTCTAGAAATTTTATGACCCTGTGATTGACAGTTGAATATATAGTTGATGTTTCTCTTCTCTTTTTAGCTGAAGTAGCATTGCTTCCTCATATACACTGCTTGTATGAACCGTGATTCGACTTGATCGACTGCAATGACACGACCCAACTCAAAAAAGTTCAAGTCGTCGCGAGCGCCATTTTTCAGGAGGTTATTGTGGACTCGTTGTTGATTCTGTCATTGTTGTCATTCATCCTTCAGTCTTCCCTCAAAAAAGTTAGCAATGAAGAATCCGCGAAGCGCTGTAGTAAAAACCTCATACACTATTGCAACGGCAGCATTCGTGCTCTTTCAAGTAGCCTTGTGGAGGACTGCGAAGGTTTCCCAAAATGGATCAATTCCTCAGGCTGCCACAGTTTTAAGATCGCCACGACACTTGCGAGAATCATCTAGTACCTCTGACAAGCCGAAAACTCTGGTAGGAATTTTTAGTACACTGGAAGACACGTCCAAGACTTGGCATAGGCAAATCTTTGCTCGATATCCTGACCGAGTGTGTACGTTGGGAGACTTTCAAACAAAGCTTTCCGACAAGGAACGCAAAGCATGCCAAGTGATCTATACATTTGTTATAGGAGCCAATCCTTACGGACCCACAGAGATTATCACATCAGGCAATGGGGCCCCTAAATTGTTAGTGAAACGATCCGAGCGGAATTTTGCCAGTGATATCCAATCGGAAGATTGCACCCTATTGAACATCAAGTACGTCTTACACACAACAGATACCACTGATCCTTTGACGGCATGTGCAAAGCTTTTTTAACCACCTTTCTTCTCAGAGAAAACACAGACAATGGCAAGAGTCAAACCTTTTTCTATTTTGCCTCTCGCGTCATGCAAGACTACAGAATAGACTATGTTATGAAGGTCGATTCAAAAGCCTATGTCAGTCTACCTGCCTTTTTTGCCTTTTCCGACTATCAGTTGCCTCCGGCACCCTACAATACCAATATCCTCGCAGGAGCGCTCCGAGATAAGGCCATGTGGAATAAGAAGCCAGACCCAGAGAACATAAATCGTTTGGAAGGCTTTTGGGGCAGCGATTTCAATGGTGTGCACTTGTTTTTTGACAGTCAATTGTATCTACTATCGGCAGATATCACCAACTTTGTCGCAGAAGAGGCCTTGTTTGCAAAGTCACGAATTGGATTTGGTGGGTACATTGAAGGGTCAGAGGGGCATGATATCAGTAGCATGGCCTGGCATTCACCAACACCCATTCACGCAGTCAGCTTGGGCTTGTCGCAGCGGTTTTGGTCGTATCCTATTACAACAGATGACGAATGGAAGAAGCTGGTTGACAAACAAACATTAGTATAGTTCATGGTTCGAGTAATACGTGATCTGTCAGTTATCTATTGTCTTTTTTTTAGAATGAATATCGGGATTCCTAATAAGCAAACAGAGCTCAAAAAGAGCGGATTCTTGCAAAAGTCTCAATGCTGAAAACTATCACATCATCTGGCGTAGTTCTTTCTTATCAAGTAAGACACAATTTTCATCCCTTTTAGACTAGGCTATGACGCAAGAAGATTTGGTACATGCACTGCAGAGAAATATGTATGATTGACTTGCCTAGTACACTGATTGCAAATTCCAATTGTTCGAGCTTTGGTCAGTCGGAGCAATATCAGTCAGAGGGAGACAAAGTGTGAAGCCGTTGGAGAGGGAAGGCGACCCTTGATATGAATAGGGCTAAGATCAGACAGAGTTGAGAGTAAAATGTCGCACCAGCAATGCAAATACCGCCGGTACCCAGAGGGGCTTGTTCTAGGAATCTTTGCTATTAGAGCTACTATTGATCGAAATACCAAACACTGGTACACTACAGGAATTACATACAATTGGTCTTTCATGCCGACATAATTGGCCGCGGCAGCAACTTTACCTCGAGACGGGCCGATCATTTTCAAGAATAGACTGGCTCAGGCTTCCACGTCTGCCACCGGTTTGAAAACAAGGAGGCGCAAAGCATTTGAAGTTTCGGTCATCGACACACCAGTATATTTTGTTCTGTATTCTGGCACATATCCGTGCGTTTTAAACCTGCTCTCAAAATCAGAACAGATCTTTGCAATAACCTCATCAGCCTCTTCATTGCGACGAATGATCGATTTCAGACCGACTAATACAACACCGAAAACCAGGAGCGATGTCAGTGCCAAGATCGCTGCAACATAAAGTTTTTCCCATCTTGCTATCACAATAAAAAAGCCGACAGTCAATGGAATCTCTACAGCAGCCCACAAAATTGAGAGAGTCAGGGTGTGGCGATTCAATATGGGGAGTTGATCATCAACACTATTTCCAAACTCTTGCCATAAGAGGTCGTCATTGAAGTCAGGCGGAACTTGGTCGAAGGGAAATGGCTTGGTTTTTTTGTAGTCCGAGAGAATCCCCTCCGAAGAAAGCGCAATACTGGGGTATTGCTCTGGATTCAAAGATGACGGTGTTTGGCCCATTGTTGAGATGAATGCTTTGTAAAAAGAATGTACTGCTTGCAACCCTCTCTTGTAGGTTTGTGGTGTCAATAAGTTCTTTCTCGTCAAGTAATACCACTCAGTTTAGTCACTTTTTCAGTGCTCTGCCGTTGGCACGAAAGAAAGTGCGCGCCGGCAGAGCATCCATCGCAGGCGTGTGCAACTACATCGGTCAGGAAACTGGTTGATGTAGTTACCAACTTCATCCGTGCTCGCCTTGGCATTGCCATTCTTCGCGCTACTCATCATTGTATTCGTGGTCGTCGGATCCCTGCATCTAAGATGAGTCGACACATTGAATGGACAGGTCCCGCTGGTCTTGCTCTCTTCTAGTTGTCCTCAATTTGTTCTCCTTTAATCCATCCTTCCATTTTATCCCGGCAGAGGAAAAAAATTGAAACAGCTAGTTATTTCTGGCACATAACTCCTGTTATGGAGGACTTCTTTTCGATGTGTCACATATCACAGGCTTCGTTTCGCGTGGCAAAACACAACATCGGTCTCCGAATTGACTAGTTAAAAATTTCATAGATATACTCACTTTTCACCAAACACAACTTCGGTCCCCGAATTGCCTAGCTGAAAATTTCATAGTAAAAAAAAAAAAAAAGCCAAATATTAGAGAATGTCCCGTTTTCTTCAATTAAAAGTTGCAGTACTAAGTACTAGTACAGTCCTTGAAGAGCAAACATCTAATTCCTATTCCGTGCTCGCAACACCACCCATGAAGAGCAAGCAAAGAGGTCTTAGCAGGGGTCGCTAGAAGTAGTCTAACTTAGGAAGAGGATGAGGTTTCAGCTCATTCTATGCAGAAACATGTCTTAGTGAAAGCCTGACCGTAGCTCACCTTTGCTATCTTACAGAGACCTTTCCAAGTTTTTACCGGAGATCATAAATGCCAGGTGGGACTTGCTCGAAAGGAAGTGATGTGGTTGTGCAGTCGGCAAGGAGTCCTCTCGAAGACAGAAGCAGTATAGAGGGATATTGCTCTGGATTCAAGGACAATACTGAATATGCTTGACCCATGCTTCATATGGGTGGATACTTTTTTGCCTTAAGAGGTTGTTTAGACTGTACCAAATTGGAAGATGAGTTCTGGTGAAGCAGAAGTCGCATGTACGAGAAATTGTGAGCTAGAGATTAGATCAATAAAAACTACATGGAGTTTGCAAGAGCCCTGTTACGGCTCTTTTAGGATAGGAAGTTCCTGAGACGGTAGCGACCCGGCCTCAGTACTTCTAGACCATGGAGGAGGATGACTCCTCTCCTTGTTCAAACGTTATTCGATTGTTTTACTAGTAGATTTAAAATCCTGCAGAAGCATTAGGGTCTACCATAGGTACAGGGTCAACTTGTGTCATTGGGTCCATAGCAGGCGGAGCAGCGGCCATGGCAGCTGCTTTAGCAGCCTCTTGTGCCGCAAGAAGGGCAGCAGGATTGACTTCTGGTTTCGGTTCATGGATAGTAACAACATCATCAAGAGGAATCTTAGGTCCCATCTTTCCTTGAGGATCGTGTGGCAAAAAGATAGAAACTTTGATTCCGATAACACCTTGACGCATCAGGACGTGACGGACAGCAGAATCTGTGTAGACTTGTCCGGCATGTCCAGTCTTGATCATGTAACCATCACCGAACTTCATTCCCTTGGCACGCTGTCCACGAAGCTTACCAGTAACAATAACTTCACAACCCTTAGCGGATGCTTCCATGACGAATCGAACAACACCATAGCAAGCTCTTCGAACGGCCAAACCTCCCAACAATTTGAATTTCAGGGATTCAGCCTGTGCCTGTGCGCACAAACCACGGTTTTGGACACGTTCGGCATACAATTCAACAGCTCCTTCAGCAAATCCGAATCGCTTTTGAACGACAGAGGTAAGCTCACGAATTCTGCGTCCATTTTCTCCCAAAACGTTCTGGGTACGGGTTGCTCGAATGATAATTTCGGTACGATGGGGAGTGGTGCGAACTTCGACTCCAGCGTAACCATCTTCAGCCAATTCACGAGTCAACAATTCGTTGAGCTCGGAATAGAAGACTCCGTCAGCGACGAATTTCCTCTTGGTGGACATGCGACGAGTAGAGGCCATGGTGACGGTGTTTGTTTACGAAAGAAAGTTGACAGTTCCCAGCTTCTTGGATTCATCAATTGTTTTGCAGAATAGTCCAGCTACGTAACCATTGTACCAGATTGGCTTGCAATTTTAGTAAGTGAGTGAACGATATCCGTCCATCCATCGTCCGTTTTGTCCACAATGCAAACCATTACCGCCTTACTACAAAACAAATTCGCGGTGGCGTGCGCGTAGCAAATAGTTCAGCAATCCGATATTGCACCGGTCTTGACGAGGACACCAACTGTAGACGAGCGTCCATACTCGAATGTGAGTTGCCTTTGTCGTTGCCGGAGTTTGTAGATATTGTAGAGGTCGATTTGTGGACTAGTATGCTTCTTGAGTTCTGGGACAGTAGTAGAATGACGAACAAGCAGGAAGAAGAGCATCACCAGATTGGTCTTTCCGATGTTCCTTTTTTCTAAAGATTTGAACTCACACTCCACTCTCCTTTGTCTCTACAGTGTTGATTTTATAAATACACAAAATGAAATTCAATCCCGCCGTTTCGAGTTCTCGACGCAAGTCTCGCAAGGCCCATTTCGGTGCCCATTCCGAAGCACGCCGCAAGCTTATGTCTGCCAACCTTTCCAAAGAACTGCAAGCCAGACATGGTGTTCGCAGTATGCCCATCCGCAAAGACGACGAAGTCCTAATCACACGAGGAATGTTCAAAACCCGAGAGGGAAAAGTCACTGCCGTCTACCGTAAAAAGTGGGTCGTTCATGTTGAACGCATCACTCGGGAAAAGGTCAATGGAGCTACTGTGCAAGTCGGCGTCCCTGCATCATCTCTTGTCATTACCAAGCTTAAGTTGGACAAGGATCGTAAGGCCAAATTGGAAGCAAAATCAAAGAAGGACGGAAAGAAGGATGACGTTGCAATGAGCAATGTCGACTAAGCAATAACAATACCCCACAAGCACAGCGCGTTTTTCCTTCCTTGCCACCATTGTGTTATTAGAATGTGCACATAGTGTCCATTAGATTTAGGACTTGCATGCAGTACATCAGAGGGAATAGAAATGACACCGTGAAGGTACAATTATGATTACTATGAACTTGACAAGCCAAAGAAGACCCACTCATGCAGGACATCAGAGGGAATAGAAATGACACCGTGAAGGTACAATTATGATTACTAGGATCTTGACAACATGCAGTACATCAGAGGGAATAGAAATGATACCGTGAAGGTACAATTATGATTACTAGGAACTTGACAAGCCGAAGAAGACCCACTGACGATCTCGATTGGTGGCCATCAACATCATCGATAATTGCAAAACCATGCTAAGAAGCCCCACCACTTGTTGAAGTTTATATCTGTCCTATTATTTCTCAACTACTAATTCTTTTAAAGTTGGAAAACGCGTGATGCTTGCTCAATACGAGGACTCTGAAATCGGTTCATTCGATTCTTGGACTACGGAACATCCACGACGCGGAGCATACTTATCCCAGAAACTCTTGGGAAGGGTTGGGCGGTGCTTTTCACGCAATTCGCCTTCTGGGAAAGGACACCATTCATCATATTCAGGAAGCGACACACCCTGAGGTTGAGCAGAACAGTATGGACGAGATCCTGGTTTGGCCAGGTACTGTTGATGACTGTGAAAAGAAAAGAAAGAAAATCTGTGAGCGAATTGCGACTAGCGATCATTCACACCCCATGTGTTTGCATACTCACTAAGCTTCGGCGAAGTACCAGAGTCCGCCATACTTCTCATAGTCTAATGCAGAGGCAATCTCGGTCGTGATAGCACGCTTCGAACCGGTCTTTTCTTCCAGTGCCTTTTCATAGGCCTCCTTGGAAGCTTCAATGAGCTGCTTCTGTTCATCATCAAAGTAGTAGAAACCAGATCGATATTGAGTTCCGCGGTCATTTCCTTGTCCCATGCCAGAAGTAGGGTCATGGGCTTCCCAGAACCAACGAAGAATATCCACAAAGCTAACTTCTTGTGGATTGTAAACGACACGAACACCTTCTGCGTGACCAGTAAGCCCACTGCAAGCCTCTTCGTAGGTAGGATTCGGGGTGAATCTATGGAAAGGAATGTGTTAAAACTTTGTCTACTTCGTGGGATCCTCAAACACTCCAAAACGTAGCAAGACTTACCCGCCACAGTATCCTACAGCTGTGGAATGGATTCCTTTGGGCAATCTCCAGATCCCCTTTTCAGAACCCCAGAAGCAGCCATTGGCAAATACTGCCTCCTTGTATCCCTTGGGAACCTCTTTGGATGACAAAGAAGAACAATTTCGGTTAGACTAAACCTTGAGTTTTAAAAACACACTTTGTTGCGATTGACCTTCGGAGCAGCAATAGACTTTGTTCCAGGCGTGCACCTGCTACATACCTTCCAACTTGTTTCCCAACACATAATGGCGCGAGCCTTCGATATCGGGCATCTTTGTACCTCGGCCTGGAAGGGCCTTCTCGGGATCAATAAGTTGGGACTTGTTGGGTCCTCCAAGGAGATCCAAAATACTGGACATCATTCTCATCGGTTCTTTCTTTGGGGCGGCGCGGACTACGGGAGCAAATGCAAATACTTTCGAAGCACTCAACATGAAAAGGAAATTGATCAAAGTCTTCTGCATGATTATGATTGTTATTTTGTACGATCAAGAAGACAAGGACCAAATGAACAGAATCATATTGACATGTTTCAAGAATCTGAATGAGCTGTATCCTCTGACGATGACTGACGAATTTCGATTAGTTTTTACGACTCACTCACGAATGGTCTGGAGCAGTAGTCATGGGGGTCAAAGGTATCCTTGATCAGAAGTACTAGTGGAGGCTTTCAATGTGGGTAGCAACAATTCTACAATACGAATTGCAGTGATCTTCTTGAGAAACGTGAGATAGTAGAAAGGTTTGGCAAGGGTTTCTAGTCGTCTGGATTCCGGCTCCACTCATCATCATCCCATTAGCCAACTCCCCTAGCATGATCTGCTTGCCTAGAATTCTCCAGAATCAAAGCAAAGTGTTTGCTAATCATTGCCTTCCTCTGTCAGCATTTCTTCATCGTGAGCATACCAAAACCCCACCTGATCGCACACAAGGCCGATGGAAAAGGAGAATCCACTTACCGTTCCAACGAATCTCGTTGGGCAAACGTACGCAAGCAGACATGGTAAAGCTCCCAAATAATCCTGAAAGTTCCGCTGGCCATGGTCGTGTTGGATCGACGAATACGGAACGAAGTCGTTCTGCGTTCAAGACTGCGCGCTGGCTCGATACTTAGAGTCTTACGAATTTTCGACGTTGTAGTCGTCTATGTAAAGTTGGTAATTAGCTAGCTACGGTTTTTTATTCGACGGTAGTTCCGGATTCATGGCGTATGGCGGCGAGATATTTTGTCGACAGTCGTGTTGATCCTAGGCAGATCTCAATTTACGTGTGTCAGATATCATCGTTCTCTTTTGCGGAATTTCTGCATTTCTCATCCTAGAGTGTTCCACAACCTTGCTGTTGCCTTGCCATCCTTGTTTACTAGCAATAGATTATGGGGGATAGAGGCTATACCAACGCTGGATACGAAGAGGACTTCGCTCTGAATCAACCTGATGATAGGTTTCATGATGAGCCGAATACGAAGAAGAGATACAACCCACAGGGAGATCCTATGAAATGGAATCCTACTCCAAGGACAATTGTGATACTGGTTATATTGAATATTATCGTCGCAGCCGCCGTGGGCTATCTTATTTGGTTTGTAGTTGACCGGGAACGAGATGACAGTCCCTCACGTACCAGCACCACCCCACCACCAACGGCTGCCCCTACAGTGTCAGCTCAACCATCTGCAGCCCCAAGTACAACACCAAGCGATGTGCCATCCAATGCGCCATCGCAACAGCCATCATTGTTACCATCAGCACGGCCTTCTATAGAACCGAGTCAGATCCCTTCCCTTCCCCCTTCCATTGCCCCGTCAAATAATCCAACTGCAGTTGCTTCCGAATCACCAACCAGAGAAGAGTTCATTTGCTTTCTTTGTGGGGAAGGAAAAAATATTACAAACACAACAGCTGAAATACCTTTTGGGGGGCGACTCACAAAAACATGTGGCGAACTGCAGGAAGATGCAGACAATGGCGACATTAGTGAAGAATCTTGCGAAATTCTGTTTGATCTGGTTGATGAACCCTGTCAATGCCGCCCCACAACACCGATTGCAAATAGGACAGATGCCTCTGTTCGAGCATTGTTTGGCACCGTTGTAGGGACTCAGATTGACTTTGATGGTTCGAATGAGGATCGGGCCGCCGACTTCATTTTTGACAATGATAGCTACTATGACAGTGTAGTAACCTTCGCCACAGATGATGAACTGATCCAACGTTACTTGATGACCCTTTTTTACATCCAAACAGAGAATAACCAAGCCGACCTTACTGCTCTTTTGAATGCAAACTCTGCGGTGTCAGAATGTTCATGGGTGGGAGTCACTTGCTCATTCGGTCAGATTGTGGCGGTCAACGGGAGTAGGTGCTTTTTTTCTTTGCTCTGTCCATTCAACTTTTGACAACTTTCTCTAACAATCTTTTTGTTTTGCATTATCTACTTAGCTGGTCTAGGTTTGACTGGCGAACTCGAGGGAGATATATTTGCATTGCCCAGTGTGGAGTCGATCGATCTTTCCAACAACCAGTTCACAGGTGACATACCTCCCGAGGTAGGAGAAGCAACACTGCTGACAGCTCTCGATCTTTCTTCAAACCAGTTGTCCGGAAGCATTCCGACGGAATTGTTTTCTCTGACAAAACTGACATCTTTGGACCTATCTGACAATAATTTGGCCGGAGCTGTTGGCTCTGGCATAACGAAGCTAACAAGGCTCAAGTCTCTGATTCTTACCGACAATGCGTTTACAGGATCACTCCCAACCTGTGATGCATCAATAAAACCAACAACAGTACAGGCGGATTGCGCGGAAATAGCCTGCAGTTGTTGCAATAATTGTTCAACTTAACCTTGTCTATATCATTTAAATAATGTTTTAATACATGTGCTACTCTGCTGACACACAACAGCATATCCAAGATATCGCTTCAATTCCCAATCTGAAACAGTAGTATCTGAAGCCCATCACCAAAAGTGGTGGTGCGCAGATACTACAGATGTGAGCTGCACGAGGATATCGTTTTGTCACCCTAACCCTTGTGGGATTGCTTCTTTAATCGTCCTAAAACATGTCCTACCAGCCTTGATTTTCGGCTTCGTTTTTCGCGAGGTCTACTCGACGGTGCTGACGACAGCCAAGCATGGTCTAGAGCTTCTTTAGCAGTCATCCGAATGTGTGGGTCGGGGTGAAGAAGACTTGAAATGAACTGCTTGGCACTTCTTGATACATATGCCCATTCTTTGGCAGCAAAGTCGTACCGATGTCCGAATATCTTGGACTTTAACTTCTTCCTTGAGGGATCATCAAAAGGTAGGTGCCCACAGAAACAGTAGTACAATATTACCCCAACACTCCACAAATCTGAAGCGAGACAGGGATTCTTCAACAACTCCTCTGGCGATGCATATGCCAGATTGCTGTGGCGCCGAATGCTGGCCATATCTTCCACGAACGACGCACTCCCAAAATCACAAAGGCTCACTTGAAACTCAGGTCCCAGCAAAATGTTTTCTGGTTGTAAATTGAAATGACCTACGCCCAAAGAGTGGAGCTCCGCAACACTTTCGAGAAGAGACCTCGCAAAACGTTGTACCTGCATCTCTTCAATATCTTGCCGTAATAAAAGCGATGCCAAGTTCCCACCATCGACAAGGTTCATTACAATGTAGAAACGGTGCTCGTCCTGTGATGTTTGTACCGCCTGAACGACACTTGCGTTCGCATTCTTTTTGAGAAAGGACATGATTGAAATCTCATTTGAAGTGGTAAACTCATCCCGGCTACTCGCAAAGCGCCGTCGATCAATCGATTTTACGCAGTAGCGAATGCCAGTTGTTCGATGAACACATTCCCATAAGGTCGAAATCCGTCCTCTGGAAATCTAGAAGATCGTTAGGTTAGACTATGTTGTAAAATGTCAAACAGATGGGAGATATGAACTTACTTGACGCGTCAATACAAAACTGTCATCGAATTGACCGGAGAACCTACAACCACTTTCTGGTTCTTCTCTACGCTCTCTGTTGTCAACCAAGGAACTGTCTTTATGCTTGCTTTGTGGGCTGCACTGGCAAATCTTTCTGTCTTCTCGATCTGGTGAAGGCAGGGATCGTGGTGTTGTAGATGGAACTGCCAACTCTTGCAGAGAGAAACTGCCAAATAGCATTTGCGAATTACAAAAGCCATATTCCGCGTCTGTTAGATCTTGTACGACGGGATATAAGTCTGTCGTCGAAACATCCATTGTTGTTTGAAGTGCCTTCCTGAGTGAAGAAATGTCTGTTTCTTTTTCAGCGAACTTCGGATGTTGGCGTCTTCTTGCAGTGTGGATTCCAATTCTCACCGTGGATTCCAATTCGCACCGTGGAAACAATTAGGCTCCAATAGGGACACAGTTTGGAAGAAGTCATCGACGATACGACCAAATCGTGGTAGAATGGCGTCAAAGGCCTTGAAATCGAAGTGGAATTCGGTTGGGAGTTTTGTGAGGACCACCCACATCAACGAATATACTCCGTACTATTTCTACGTGATTGTAAGACAGGACGCACGTGGCATCAGGTGATGTTCCCCATCCGCCATTAGTAGTAGTCTACGTAGATGACTCGAACATGTGCTGATCAAGTCCCTACGTGACAAGAAAGGAAAACTACTCAGATAAGATGACGCCGAGATTTCTTTTGTCTTTTTCAAAAATACACGGCATGTTTTGTGAGAATGGCATAACGTCTCATCAGCACGAGCACACTCAACCCTAGCTCTCAAAGAATGCAACTCAACAAGTGTATTCATTGAAAAGTATGGATCAACGTCACTGAACCCCCAGCCACATACTCTCCATATATTTCTGAAATCGTACAGTACATATGTTACCTTGTGAATCGTGGGCGTCTGGCAACCCTCTAAGTGTCTTGCTTGTCACATAGACGAATCGCCATTTCTCTACATATCGCACATTTGATTAAATAAATTTATTTGCTGCTGTAGTCCAAACGGACCAGTTTCCGCTCATACATACATCAGAGTACGTCGGATCCATTTGGCGAGTCTTGATGTCAATCGTCGCAACATCACTATCTAGATATCGATTTCACGGTGGTTGGATGTTGAAATGTGCAGCTGTGTTACAATATGACGACGCGGCATGAATGTATCTTATCCAAACCAGCGAAAGTAAGGCCAAGGAAACATGTTGCAATGGACCCTACTGCTGACAATGATTCAATTTCGCATGAAACCTACGCGGCCTTGCTTGGTCTGGATGGTGGCGACCTTGGGCATTTCTTTCGACGGAAGAACAGCTTGGACTCAAATAGTATTGCGTCCACTCACAATTCACATCTAGACATTATTCGACCACCATGCATACAGCGCGAGGTCCAAGATTCCTACGATATTGGTGAAGGAGATTTCGATTATCTGGCTACTGGGGCTGAGATGTTCAGCCGACATCTACCCAGGCGAACGTTGGAACGAGCTGTCATCTTAGCAGCATCCTCTGAGGATTTTAATAGACGAAGCGAGTCGATGCTTAATGGTGCACATCGATTGTTCAAGCCTCCGAGGCATGATACTGCCGATTCCGATGTGTCTTTTGGGAGAACGGGCGCTCCATATTCCCAAGAGGATGTGAACTCTTTCAGCAGTGAGCGAGATGAAAAACACCTTGCAACTAGTAAAACCAGAGGGAATGCGCATGCAAGAGGCAAAAAAGAGGACATGATAGAGCAGGTTTTCAATATGGTGGAGTCTGTCACATGTTTAAGTGCACTATCATCGATTCCAACTAAGACTGTGGGTAATGGTGAAAGAGATGCGTTGGATATGATTTTTGAACGAGCCGAAGGCACAATTTGCTCGAATCATGGCACGGATAATAATGGCGACCAAAGTTCCACTCAACGTGACGAGCAGGACGAGGTAATCTCCCTGCACTTTGTGAACGCTAGGTCCAAGTATCGCAATGCCATCAATCGAACTTGCAAAACGAAGCCTGAATTGGATTTGATAGAAACAAACGGAGAAACATTTGGTTGTAATGTTGTTGCTTGTCACGATGATGAGGGCACCAAAATTCCAGGGTGCTCCGACCATCCTCCTCCATATGCGAACAGTGACGGCAGCATCTTTGAAGACGAAGAAGTGATGAATCGAATCAAGACTCGGGATGCTCTTGGCCACAAGCGCAACCAAGCCCGAGATCCTCCTCCGAGTATTAGCCCTCCTGGTACATCCTGGAAAAATCCCATTGTACTCACTGAAACGATGCCACCACCACCGTCACCTCTATTCGAGAATCCGACGAGCGTTTCCACCTTGCAGTATCGCTTCCACCACCGTCATACTCCAGTGGCACCCAGCGCATCCTTCTATCCCAGCCAAAACGCTTTCATAGCATTTCCTTCCTCCGGAGCCCCCAATGGATCCTCTTACCACATGCACAATCCTCAAAATATGCACACGATAGGAGCATTCCCTACATCAACTTGCAAAGAAAGCAGAGGACTTGTGACGAAGGAGAATCTTCCGAATAGTACCATCATGATGCCTGGCCTATCTTTTTCAGTACCCAACCCAGAGAGCAAGGGAAACGAACCAAAGCAGAAGGACGTCGAGCCCCATTTGCTGCCTCCTGAAATGGCTCCAGAACTATCAACATCCTTATCATTCCGGTGGGTACCCAGTGGGTCCACTCTTTATGAGGGGGTGGTAGAATAAGAGATGCTTAATATAGGGCATAGATTTTGACCACTAGAGAGACATTGAACGAACCAGATTCCGCCGAAACTTGGGGATCATCCCCACGTCAAACGTTCTAGGTGTTCTTTCCCTGGCTCGTTGTTGCCGTAGTACAACGATGAACTCGTTCATAGCTTTGTGTGCCAACTTTCTCGTAAAAGTCGTTTCCTAGATGACGGACGCGCATTGCAAGGCGAAATCAAAGCTCTGGTCCGCATCTTGCAAGGGAATGGCTGGTCAGGGTTGGTCAATCAGTGAGGAGTTTCCTTCTTTCAGCGAAGTGACACTGAAGAATTGCTGTAGTCAACATATGATGGATAGCTCCTTCCCGCCAAGTTGAGCGCCACCTATGCTGAAAAAGTTGAGGTGACACCAATGACGCTAAGCATCATGGCGGTGGAAACTAGAAAGTTGCTGCTTAAGCCTGAGAGGGTTAATGTCTTCTCCTTTTCGCTCCAGGAGCAATTATACGGTGGCATTCATACTACTGACAATACCACTGCTCGAGGTTGGCAAGAGAGCGTCTTGGATTGGTTCCAGATTCTAGTTCACTAGCATAGACAGACCATACTAATCACAAACAACACGCACTGGTGCAATATATCATACTCTAGTAGATGGCATTGGATTCGAACGTCTGCAGCGCGCCAAAAAAGCATGTGCAAGGTATTATGAATAACCATTGTTGAATATTGCAATAATTCAAAAAGATACCACATGAGGAAATTCAGGAAGTCGCCCTATGCTGTAGCACTGCGCACACAATTCGCGTATAGACCCACACATGCTTCCAACACTATAGAACTCACTAGAGTTGTCATGCATTGGAAGCTACACGACAACGGGGTACAATTTGCCAACACAGCAACACACCTACTCTTAGTAGCCTCCACCACAAACGAGTTTGTTGGCCTATTCTAGAAGTCTAAATACTATCAATGGAACCGGCAAAGATGGTTGAGGGATGTATTCTTCAAGTTCACTCTACTGAACATCGGTTGTAGCAATGATTTGACGGAAGATGTTTAAAATTCGATCGCTACTGTCTGGTCATCCACAGGAGCTATCAGTCGAACAGTTTGTTCTTTGAATGTTGAAAGATACTGCTGAATAAGAGCTTCTCCATCACGAATCCGTTCTTCACGGTTTGCCATGGCATAGTTCAAATACTCTTGAGATGACACTCCAAACACGCCACAACTTTGGAGCTTTCTGGCCAAGGGAATGACATAATAATCAAAGAATCCGATCTCGCCCTTGTACCAGTTCGTGCTTGGATCCGATTCTGTCCTGCCTCCCATGTAGGCACCGTAACATTACACGAAGAATCGCTCGTTCCAATTCTTGTACATATGCCATTTCTTGTATATCTGCCAATGTTGCATGGTGTGGGAGACATCGGAGGCTTGGATCAAATGCTCAATCACAATTGTGGCCTTGCGATTGATCCTCACTTTCAACACTACTATCATTCATCTGTTCCGTTGTTGAATCAACGTTCGAGAAAGCTGTTGCCCAACGGGTTTTGCGAAGTGCTTGAAGTTCTTTGTCGACAATATCGGTCGCCAACACCGTATTCACAACCAGTTGGCGGAAACGCCGCAGCTCATCCTCTGTCTCACAGATGCAGGCTCGAAGTGCGGCATATTCATCGGACAATAGCATATCCCATGCAATATCCACACTGTTCTGCTCGGCAACCGATTTCTTGTAGATTTGAGCGCACCGGGTTTTCTCCTTCACGGGCTGTGCATTTGGAACGCCAGGATGATCCACATCATGGATGAGGGCAGAAAAGACGACAGTGAACTGTACTGGGTCAAGGGGTCGGAGGTAATCCCGTAGGAATGCCTTGCCAATTCCACAAGATCCACTCTGTCGCCCAGAATGCTTGCTGCGAGACTATTCCTCTCATCAACATTGACGATGCGAGAAAGCAACTTTTTGACCAAAGCGGTAACATGACTTGCATGTTCAAAGTTATGAAACGCGTTGCCACGATACATTTATATGGAAGAAATGAACTCTCTGAGCTGAGACTTTGCCTCTTCGCCAACATCGACAGTGCTCATTTTTTGGCGACACTCTAACTCTCCTGTACCAAAACGTTTCAACTTGATGACCGGAGTGAATTCTTCAAGAACTGTTCTCCCGCCAGTCCCAATATTCTTTTCAGCGTGAGAAAGAGTCTGGATCTGGTTTGCAACGCCACCTCGGGAGCCAACTATCTGCTCCAGCACAGAAGCTAAAACCTCAACGTTCCACTCGACCAGATGCTCAGTCTTGTCCATTGCTTCGATTCCAATGCTATCCTCCTCAGCTTTCTTCGGCTTTTCGAGAGTGGTCATTCCAGTTTTAAGATCGGCAGCCTTGGATTGATTAATCTGCTGCTCTTACGCACCCAATAAGGTTGCATTTCCCCCTTTCCTTGACAAGCATCTTGGTGCTTCGGGGAATGATCCATTTGGCAAGCCCTGCTTCCATACGTAGATCTGCCGAGACTTGCGATACTTGAATGCGCCTCGTTCACCACTGCTTTCCATTCGAGCGGCCGTGTCACCAAAAAGTCGAAAGCGACTTCGTTGCCCACGCAAAACTTCTGCTGTGACTTGGCCACTGCAACGAGAAGAGTCATAAAGCAGAAAGACGAGACAATGCAAAGATAACAACCGCCACGACTGTGTAGATGACACGATTGTCAGTTTAGAAGGAATCCTCCAATTCTGCAGACGGGTACATCCGCAAAGTCAATACTGTACCACCGTTCTTGGTACCGTGGTTAGAAATCCCATTGTACTTGCCGAACCGTGTGCGACATTTTGCAACTGAATCCGGCGGTTTCAATCACAGTATTGGCAACTTTACATTGTTGTTGGTGATGATGTCGCTGCTGTGTGCAATGGTTTTTTGCGGTATCATAGATATGTCTGTTCCTGTTGCTGCAGGTGCAATAGTGTTCTAGCGGACGATGGTCTGATGTCTAGCAAGTAATTTTTGGCGAGGGGTTAAACGCGCCAAAAGAAAAACATGTGCAATAGAATGTACCTAATCGTTGTTGAATATTCCAATAATTTCAAAAAGATACCACAAGAGCGTGATAATTCTTTCTGGCGCTCTATACACACATTTAGCATACGGAAACACACGTGCATCAAACATTTTTATATAATAGTGGAAGGAGGAGAATATTTGCGGACATTGCGTTGAAAGCTACATAAATAGCGCGGGTAAAATTTCCAACACTTATCTTGGAACAGCAACCAACAACTACTCCTCTATAACAACAACAACCACCAAACGAGCTTGTTTTGCTATAAACGTTCGGTGTGTGTGTTTTGTACGTTGGCAAGTCCATTCTCCATGTGCGTGAGTGAGTGATTGTGGAAATTATCCCCAAATTCAATCCCAAGAACACCACCAGCCCGTAGCAAATACACCATCGCATCACTCTTATCTAGAGCCCTGTCATAGTCAAGTATGAGGTCTCGCAACGTAAGCTTTCAGCTGGACACTAACACAACAACAAATGCATCAAATACAAGGACATTGAACCATCACCCGGCTGCTGAACGACGGAATCGTATTAGTCCATCACCATCACCATCCTCGTATTCTTCTTCTCCCAGAAGTCAGCACCATCAACAACAACAGCAACAACAACAACAACCACAACCACAACCACAACAACAACAACAACAACAACAAGGTTGGAGACAGCGTGGAAAAGCGTATCGGGCTAAGCTTATCCTGCAAGATGAACAAAAGGGAGGGAATGCCTTTGTTTTGAGCAATGATTGTTCCATTGACCGGTACTATCGAGTTGCGGAAAAAGTACGTTTCAGATTCCTGTTTCTCTTGTTCATTGCTGTTTTGTTTGTTTTGGGTGCCCTACTAACACTGCCGGGTGTGTGTGTGTAACTTCTGAACAAAACCGAAAAACATAGGTCCTAGATCAATTCCTTTCCAGTAGTAGTGCAGCCACCAGTCCGCAAGAAGTATCCGAAGCGTATTTGGTGGGAAATCGTCTGGTTAAGTTTTTATCTGTGGTGTTACCCACGCACAAGGATTACTTTTCCAAGCATCCCGATTTGGTGCAGTGCCGGGTTCGATCTCAAGAACAATTGGTCGATCTGTTACAATACATGGAAGAATTGGCATTGATTGTCGATGAAATTCAGTACAATTTGTACATTTTGCAAGATTTGAAACCACCCCCATCCTCCTCCTCGAAAACAACAACGACACCCAAAACAACACATATGTCCAGCAGCAGCAGCAGTACTAATAATAGTAGGAGGAAAAGCCCTCTTCATGGTGGAGATTGGATGGAAAATGGTAGCATGGCTACAACGACGACCACTGCAACGAGCAGTCAGAGTTCTATGAGTCCGCACAATCATTTGGAACAACGAATTGCAAGAGTTGTCGCTGCTGCAGAAGGAATACCAGAAGGAGCCAGTACCACTGCATTCTTGAACAGCCATCACCACCACCACCACCAATCTGCACCTCGAAACATCATAACTCCAGACAAGACACCGCCACAGCAGCAGCAACAACGACGGCAACGACAACAACAACAACCTGCTCGTCAGCAGCAACGGCGTCAAACGTCCTTTGAGCAAGATATGTTTATGGACGAAAATGATCATCCTTGGGATGATGATTTTGATATTCAGTCGACTGACTTTTCGTTTCAAGCTGATTTTTCCGAGTTGGACACATTTGAGAACAGCTTTAGAAACCAGAACACTGGAAATGGCGACTATTGGTTTCAACAAACAAAGAACAACAACCAGAAGGATTGGTTTGTTGAAAATCAACAGAATAAATCCTTTGATAACAGCTACCAATCAAGCAGCAGTCGTCGATATGGCGGCAATAGGACATCACAACGAATACCAAGAATGAAACCACCCCGGTCAGCTCCACCAAGGGAACTCATGCAGCAAGTTGTAATAACCGAAGAGGAAACGAATTACCACAATCATAGGAGTGCTGCTGCTGCTGCTGCTTCCTATGATCCAAATGGATTGAATCGAATGCAATCCCTATTGGATGATGATGATGACGACGGCATTGCGGCCACTCCGAAATCTAAAATCGAACAACGATTGGAACAGGCAGAAAAAAGGAGGAAGGAATTTGAGCAAATGGAATTGATCAATGATTATCGCCGGCGGAAGTATCATGATCCTTCGGAGGCGGGGAATGCATTAGTAGCTGTGGACTCCAACAAGAAGTTGTTGAAGCATTTCAAGGGATGTGTTCGATGCTTGGTGGAATGAAACTTTGGAATCAAAGCGTTTTGAAGAGTAGATATATATTGCTTATAGCAATGCAATTTGGGGATACATTGACCATTGAATGTAGAATGCCCATGCATCATTTGGAGCAAGTGACAAGTTGAAGTTGGGAATTGTGCTGCGACCACTCACTCAGTGGGTATTTCCCATGCTGATATTGTTGTAGCTGTTGCGGCTTTGGAAATGTAAAGTGGTATATGATTTTTCTAGACTTTTCGTTCAACAACCTAAAGATGGATTGGTGCTGAGTGTAGTCCTACGGAATTTTTTTGTAAAAACTATTGATGCCTACGAATTTTGAGCACCATGCACCATGGACAGGAAGAGATCGTCTGCTGCGTCCTTGGCAGGGGTGTTCTCCCTGTCAGTCACGGGACCAGCGGTCGGTGCAAGGCTGTGTGAGGAAGCAAACATCATACTTGGATCGCCACGGTTTTGGATGTTACTTTCATCCGCCAGTAAGTCTTTCTTGAATTCCTGGACAGCTCCGTTCACAAGAGTTCCACCATAGTACAAGATACTGCGCGGATTGGGAGATTCAAAGTTCACTTCCAACCTCTTCGCCAACTCAATACAGAACTGAAACAGTCGTCCTCGATCTGCTAGAACTCGGGCTGCCACCTGCCAGCTGTGCCGAGAACGGACCGCCAAACGACACATAACGAATTCGTTATCACTGTCAATGTCATCACAGCGAAGGAAAATCAGCATATCCCAGATAGCTGGGTTGTCACTGACATAGTTTTCCAAGCCATCTTTGAACCTCTCAAATTTCCTGTTGGTCTGAACACTAATGTGGAGTTTCAAAGGGATCACCACAACCGCGTTCTTGCTTCGAGCACAATTCGTGATTCTCGTGGAAGCTATTGACCCATTGCTTACAGTGGCAAGTTCGTTGTTTGCGGCCATTCGCAATGTAGTGCTAAACAAGGAAATGTCTGAAAAAGAAGAAAACAGAGAAAATTAACAATCAGTTGCACCACAGCGCCATTTTTCATCCTTCTTCTTCTCATTTACCTTCAACAAACCAAGACTCGCCAACGCCGGGCGAGGGTAGACCAGGTGTTTGAGCAATGATGATTCTATCGCCGATATCAAATGGTCTAAAACAACGAATGCAAACAGTATTGAGTTGGCTTGTCGTGCGTGTAGCCCACAAAGAAACCTTTCACTAACTTACCGAGTGCCAACAATCAAAATGATACCCTGCCGATAGCAAACAAGTGACAAGGTCAGGCTACTATTGTCGTATGGATGGCTTTAGGGTAGATGACTTACCTCGATCGACTTGGCCGCAGTGGGACCAATAGCAAAGGCAAAAGACACCAGTAGAGTAGACACAGAGACCAACAATGGCCAAGGATTAAAATTCAACAGGGAAAGGATGACAACGGTCAAGCCGAAGGCAAAAAATCCATCTATGATCCTTTCCAAGACTTTGTCGATTACGGAAGAGTTTCCCACGCTAGCCCTGAAATATCGTAGTCTCCGATAAACGACATCACAATTTTGGAGGAAAGAAATCAACGGAATCTCGCCGTCGCTATCTGCCGGGAACAGATTGTTGATGGACTTTCTAACAGCTTTGTCAATGGTTCTGTCTTCGTTCTCACTTAGGACGGACAGAACAGATTGTGGCAAGCCATGTGAACCAGGAGCTAGTCTCAATAAGCGCTGATAGAGGAGTTGGGCTGACTTTAGAAGCTCATTCCGATTTGAAGCAGGACCAAATGATTCTCCAAAGGGATTATCGAGATCCATGTAAGTCAGCGCCTTGCGAAACTTCAAAATGTCATTTACACTTGAAGCTGAAGCCTTGTCGAGCTTATTAACTGGCTCTTCCCATCTATCGAGAAGGTTCTTGATTTTCACCAAGCCACTGCCAGAGCTGCTTGTGTTCATTCGCGCTGTACGGGAAAGCAATGACCTTGGAGGAGGGTCTTCGCCACTCTTCTTTCTCGCATTGCTTGCAGCAGACATTTCATCATCCGACTCGGAAGTTGCATCAGCAGCGTCTTTCTTGTCCTCCTTGTTGAACCTGAGAGACGACCAGCGGACCTGGGTAAGCTGGCCTCGTTTCTTGACACTTTCCTCCAAGAGTTGCTTGGTGTCTGGAAGTGGCCCCTCGTCTGGAAGGACGCTTGCCTCAGCACCGAGTTCTGCAATTTCGGTAATGACGATGATATCGTTCAGAATTTCTTCCAGTTGTGGCTTGTATATATCAAAACTCCTCTTGCCAAAGTATAGGGTCAAAGAAGTGCGTTTGATGGATGTAGCCAAACCTGCAAGCATCATACCAATGAGTACACGCAGATAGGCACTCGAAGAAAGAATGTAACTTCCAGAGTTTGCAGTAGAATAAATATCAATATCGGTCCAGTACAGCCAATGCGTTTGGAACTTGTTATCCCCGTGTAAGAGAATCATGTCCCAAAAGCCCCAAAAGAAAACCAAGAACGGCCAACCCTTGGATTGTAAAAAGAACATTGTAATCCATGGACCCAACATCTGCACCACGGCCCTAGATGACATAGTCAAAATATCAACAACAATGAATTCCGTCAAACGAGACAATTCTAGGAGCAAGAGTTGGCGCCCTTTGATACAAATGAAAGGAAAAAAATGGTCAGAAATGGCCCTGACTAGCGTCCTCTCCATACGGTACAAGATGACAACTTACCAAAAAAATTGAGCCACCACGAAAGTGTTGCATTGCCGGGCAAGAAGTCCAGCTCTGGGTTGGCTACATAGTAAAAGAGAATCCAAGCGATGCAAAAGAAAACGATCGCAACAATCAAGGTACTGTGGAAAACGACATAGAATATCTTCTTGACGATTGTGATCGGATTCAAACAGTTCAAAAGACGTTTCATGCGGATTTCTTGGCGTCGCTGCTGGGCAAGACGTCTGCGTTCCGTAACCATGGAATGTGGGTCTTGGCCATCACCGTCATCACCTCCCAGAAGGGGTCTTTGTTCCGGCGATAAGGATTCAGCCGCCTCTTCTGATGCCAAATATTCTTCCTCATCGTGTCGATTCCACAAAAAGTGTAGGCCCTCATGATTCATATTAGGATTTAAATTGGACGAAAACACATTCGGACTGCTCAAATCCGTAAACATTTCGTGACCGTCCGAATCCTCATTTGGCTTTTCGTCGATGCTTTCCAAAAGGGTTCTGGCTCGACGGTGAGCTATCGACACTTCGCTTTGATTCGAGTCTCGGGTCTGTATGCTGCGTTCACTTGCTGACCTCGCCAGTGAATTCATGGCTTGTACACGGTGGACCATTTGCTTAAAGCTGGGACGTTGCCTATCTCTGGGCGGTGTGTGAGGTGTTGGACCAGTATCATCGTCATCACTCAATGCTGTCCCAACAGAATCGACTCCGAAGGGAGCTCGTTCTCCAGGAATCGCTGGTCGAAAACCATCTGACATTGTCCTGGTGCGACGTCCCTGGGCTTCCAAGTTGGAAAGCAGCATATCCTCCGCTTGTTCGGTGTGGCCGTCCATCGAATGATATGAAGATGGCATCGACTCCTCTGTTTCACTGTCATTCATTGGAGTTTCGTTTCTTTCTCCCATGCCTGACGATTTCCTTTTGCTCTTTCCGAACAGTGCTTTCATTCTCTACTGGATGAGAGTTGTGGGTCGTTCATACACCACAAAAAATGCAGGAATGAGAGGTCTTTTCTCATCATTTTTGTTTTCCTGCTATGATTCGCAGTTACGTGTTCAGATAGGAAGAATCTTCTGTTCTACCTACAGTTTTTAGATTTGCTAGGTAAACCTTGCATGCGTCAGATGTCGCGCGCAATCTAGCTACGACTCAATTGCCCTTTACACATGATATCACTTATTGGCATGAATGAACTAACGGTCAAATATACACAATGATGGCGGATGGTGACAGTCTGATCAGAAGCAAAGAAAGATATGGCTGGTCCCACAATTCAATTGCTCAATTCACCGACCTAAACGCCGCTATACCTTCCAAGTGCTCATGTTGTGATGTCTAAGACTTCTACTCCGTTTTCAGACTACTGTGGGATTGTTTCAGCATTTGAAGGAACTCATTGTCTTCTGCACCTGCTGCTGCTGCAACGCCTTCTGGACTGTCACCCCTCTTGATGATATTAGACCTTTCCATCAACAAATTCTTCTTGTAATCCTTGACACCACCATCCTTAAGTTCTCCACCGTAATAGAGAACTTGTTGAGTAGCAGGCGCATCGTAGTACACGTTCATCTCCTTGGCCAGTTCCATACTGTATTGGAACAAGCGTCCACGATCTTCGAGAACTCTGCCAGCCTCCTGCCAACTATGCCGCGATCGGACGCAAAGATCATAAATAACAGACTCAAGATTGGGATTGAGCGTATTCAAAGCGAAAAATGCAAGACCATCAAAGGCTTCGGGATTGTCGTTGACAAAGTGCTGCAATCCATCCTTGAACTTTTCCACATTTAAGCCATCGTGCATACTAATGTGCATGGTCAAGGGGAGGTAAATCATAGCATTCTTGCTTCGTGCACAATTGGTAATTCTGGAGGTAGCAATGGATCCATTGCTGACAGATGCAACTTCGTTACTACCAGCAAATCGAATTGTGGTACTGAACAAAGAGATGTCTGAGGAGCAAAGAAGGAATAAAATGTTAGTTTCTCAAACGATCGGAACAACAGCTATAGTTTTTCTGCATCCTTGCACCACGGACCTTCCACAAACCAAGAATCTGCAGGATTGGTCGGAGGATTGCCCGCCGTGTTTGCAATAATAATTCTGTCGCCAATATCAAATGGTCTGCAAAAATACATCGTCGAGAAAATGTGAGAGTTATTCAAATCAAATATGACAGTTTACTCTGAAGCAAAGAGACGACTTACCGAGTGCCAACAATAAGGAGGATACCCTGGAGTAGCAATCGTAGTAGTTTCAAGAATCATGAATTAGCAACAGGTCAGTGGGAAAAAGAAAACACCACAACGACGAAACGCACCTCAATAGCTTTGGCCGCCGTGGGACCAATCGCAAACGCAAACGTGACCAAGAGAGTCGACATGGAAACGAGCAGCGGCCAGGGATTGAAACGGAGCAACGTTAAAATAATGACACACAAGCCAAAGTAGAAAAATCCATCAATGATGGCTTCCAACACTTTGTCAATGACTGACGAGTTGCCCACGCTTGCCCGGAAGTATCGCAGTCGTCGGTAGACAATATCACAGTTTTGAATAAAGGCCAAAATTGGGATTTCTCCCTCTCCATCCGCCGGGAATAGATTGTTGACCGATTTCTTGATATCCATATCGGTCGTCCCATCTTCATTTTCACTCAGAACGGATAACACAGAATTGGGCAAGGCATACGAGCCGGGTGCGAGTTTCAGCAGGCGATGATAGAGAATTTGGGCCGACTTGATGACTTCATTGCGAGTCGATGCCGGTCCAAAGGCTTCTCCAAAGGGATACTCCAGATCCATGTATGTCAATGCCTTTCGAAACTTCAATATATCCGTCAAACTCGCCGCCGAATGCTTGTCTAGTTTGTTGACGGGCTCCTCCCACCGATCCAATAGATTCCTTATTTTGAACGTACCGCTCGAATTGATGCCCGAGGTCCGGGCCATGAGTCCTCGCGACGGTGCATCTCCAGGCTTCTTGTTCTTTGCTTCGGTAACGGCAGCTGCGCCAGCGGGGGCGGAGGCGGCAGCGGAGGATTCATCATCGGTACTGTCATTCAAATCATCTCGGGTCGAGTCATTGAACTTTAGGGACGACCAACGCACCTCACTGAGTTGCCCTCGTCGAATGATATTCTCTTGGACAAGCTTTGTCGTATCGACATGGGTGCTCTCTTCTTCCGGCAGTGAATCAGCTTCGGCTCCCAATTCGGCAATTTCTGTCACGACAATAATATCATTTAAAATCTTTTCGAGTTTGGGCTTGTAGATATCAAAGGTCCGCTTTCCAAAGTACAAGGACAGTACCGTCCGTTTGAGCGTTGTGGCAAATCCAGCAACAATCATTCCCAACAGTACCCGAAAGTAGACTCCTGAGGCTAGAATGTAACTTCCTGAATTGCCAATGGAATAAATCTCAATTCCCGTCCAGTAGAACCAATGGGTTTGAAATTGATTATCGCCCTGCAACAAGATCATATCGTAAAATCCCCAAAAGACCATGAGAAAGGGCCATCCTTTCGACTGAAGGCAAAAAATGGTCACCCATGGACCGAGCATCTGGACGACGGCCCTCGAGGACATGGTCAAGATATCAATCAAAATATATTGCGTAAACCGAGCCAAATCAAACACCAGCAATTGACGTCCTTTTCATAAAATGTTATTAGTGATGAAGAAAACAGAGAAAGTGTGAGATTTGGATGCAAAACAGAATTACTAGACCAAGCTTGTTTCTTCTCTTGTAGCGGAAAAAGCTCACCAAAAAAGTTGAACCACCAAGAAATGGTGGCATTTCCAGGAAGGAAATCCAATTCGGGATTCCCCACATGATAGAATAGAATCCATGCCACGGCAAAGAAGGGGATCGACACAACTAAAGTACTGTCAATGATGGCACGAAACAAGCGCTGCAAAATTCGAAAGGGATTGAAACAATTCTTGATTTGTCTCCATCGCATTTCATTGCGTCGTTGTTGTGCCAACTTCCGTCGTTCCATGACAAGGGTCGCCGCATCTCTCTGCTGCTTCACAGTAGCAGGAGTACCGCCAGGAAGCAATGGTTCGTTTTCATTCGCTAAATGGTCCGAAGAGGTTGCAGCGAGGACCGCCTCTGCTCGTTCCAACAACCGTTCCTCTCGATCTTCTTCATCTTGATTCCACAAATAGGCCAATCCATCTTTTTGTGGACTTCCAACATCGGTTGAAAAGAGATCGGCATTCAAATCTGAAACTAATTCATGACTTTCCATGACTCCGGCGGTATGCTCTTCTTCCTCATTCTCATTTTTTTCATCAATGCTTTGCAACAAGGTCTTGGCACGACGATGGCCCGCCGATGATTCCCCGTGACTGGAACCACCACCACGACTGTAATAGGTAGTACTGGTGACCGACACTCCACCTCCAACACCAAGAACAGCCGCAGCATTTGCATAGCCATCACCACCATTGTGATCGTGGCTGGTAGTAGCAGTGGTAATATTGCTAATAATCGAGTCTCCAGTGGAATGATGTCGTTGGTGATGATTTCGGTTATGTTGTTGCGCAGCACCGCCACTAAAGGATGTTCCCTTGCGCAATAAATTTATGGTTTGCACCCGTTTTGCCATTTCCTTGAACGTCGGACGAGTTTCCCTCTGCAGCAGGGGTGAACCAATGTCGTGAGCATCTTCGTCGTCGTCGTCATCGTCGTCATCGAGGCGGTGATCCGGATCTTCCAACGACGATCCGACCCGTTCCACGTTGAGTGGGGGTCGTTCTCCAGGAACCGCAGGCCGAAAACCATCAGCCAAGGGTTTCGTACGACGGCTCTGGGCTTCCAAATTCTCCAAGATGGCATCCTCTGCCTCCCCCGTCGGATCATCCTTGAAACTAGCATGAATATTATTTCCACCACTGCTACCATTGCTATAAGTGCGACTCCTTCGTCGATTCATGGTCTGATAGGAGGTAGTAGGAGGCATTCCTATTGTTTCGACTTCCCGCATGGGAACTTCCAGTTTTTTCTTGCTTTTCATTTCAATTCTGCTTTTCTTTCTGTTTCGCAACGTCGGGACGGAACTAGTTTGGTGGGTTGGCTCTTTGGTGTGTTCTTTTGCAGAAGCATGCATACATTTCAGTTCTTGTTACCTCTAATAATGAACTATACTACTCCTACTATAGATAGAATGAGACTTTTTTTTGTTCAATGGTTTCTTTTGGCTGCTGACCGGAATAAAATGCTCAGCACGATGGTCTCTTGTGTCTTTTTGCATGTGCATCGTCATCATTCCATATACTCTGCACACATACCCTCCCGTGGTCTCACTTTACCTGCTTTTTCTCGATCAGAAGCCACAATTTCTCATCTTCAGAAACACATCATAATTCTCGCTGGACGTACGTATGTGCACACGGCCGTTTGGTAAATTGCAGTGTGTTCGACGCGGGAACGACGGACGACCTTTTGGATTTCTTTTTTTCTAAAACCGATGATTCGATATTTTGGGGGAGGGGTAGAGACGGGTGGACACTGACCTGCAAAGATTGTTCGGGGGACCAAACTATAGCTTCAGTTGTGTACCTATATGGCTGTTATATTGAACAGTGTAGACTGCACAACAAAACGGCAAAACCACAACAATGCAATCACAAAATCTCTAACAAATATGACTGCAGGAGACGAGAGAGAGATATGTCGAGATATCTACTGTACTTGTTTCCAGCTGTGCTTCTCTTTCTGTGAAGGAGATTCATTCCGTTCAATCACGTAGTTGCTCTTATTTTTCTTCTTATTCTATTTGCATTCGCTTTCTTTTCCATATTCTTAATATGAGCAAGACTTGCTCAGATCATTCCAGTCACAGGTTACCCCGCATGTACTAAACGAACCTTGACAAGCACTTCGGATCAAAATACCCTCACAACATTCTGCTGGAGTGAGCCCGCCATCGAAATATGTGCACATGCCTCCAAACCAGACACAGGATACCCCGCATGCAGCAAATGAAGCTTGACAATCTTGTTGGATAACAATAGCCTCACAACATTCCGTTGGCGTCATGTTGTCGTCGTTCTCATCCCCGTCCTCGTCCTCGTCATCGTCATTCGATGGAGCACTACTAGTAGGTGTGGGTGGGGGTGTTGGATCCGGTGTGGGTGGTGGAGTTGGGTCCGGTGTGGGTCCAGGAGTTGGATCGGGTGTGGGTGGTTGTGTTGGATCGGGTGTGGGTGGTGGAGTTGGGTCCGGTGTGGGTGGTGGAGTTGGATCCGGTGTGGGTGGTGGAGTTGGGTCCGGTGTGGGTGGTGGAGTTGGGTCCGGTGTGGGTGGTGGAGTTGGGAACTCTGTGGGTCCACTAGTTGGGTTTGACGTGGGTGCCGAAGGTGGATCCGACGTGGACCCAGGAGTTGGATCCGGTGTGGGTGGTGGAGTTGGGAACTCTGTGGGTCCACTAGTTGGGTTTGACGTGGGTACCGAAGGTGGATCCGACGTGGACCCAGGAGTTGGATCCGGTGTGGGTGGTGGAGTTGGATCCGGTGTGGGCGGTGGAGTGGGATCCGGTGTGGGTACAGGAGTGGGATCCGGTGTGGGTACAGTAGTTGGGAACTCTGTGGGTCCAGCAGTTGGGTCCGACGGGAGTGCTGAAGTTAGGTCCGACGTGGGTTCTGAAGTTGGGTCCAACGAGGGTGCTGAAGTTGGGTCCGACGTGGGTGCTGAAGTTGGGTCCGACGTGGGTGCTGAAGTTGGGTCCGACGTGGGTGCTGAAGTTGGATCCGACGTGGGTGCTGCAGTTGGATCCGACGTGGGTGCTGCAGTTGGATCCGACGTGGGTGCTGAAGTTGGGCCCGACGTGGGTGCTGAAGTTGGGTCCGATGTGGGTGCTGAAGTTGGATCCGACGTGGGTCCAGCAGTTGGGCCCGACGTGGATGCTGAAGTTGGGTCCGACGTGGGTCCAGAAGTTGGGTGCGACGTGGGTGCTGGAGTTGGGTCCGACGTGGGTGCAGAAGTTGGGTCCGACGTGGGTGCTGCAGTTGGACCCGACGTGGGTGCTGGAGTTGGGTCCGACGTGGGTGCTGAAGTAGGGTCTGGTGTGGATCCAGGAGTTGGGTCCACCGCGGGTGGTGGAGTTGGATCCGGTGTGGGTGGTGGAGTTGGGTCCGGCGTGGGTGGTGGAGTTGGATCCGGTGTGGGTGGTGGAGTTGGGTCCGGCGTGGGTGGTGGAGTTGGGTCCGGTGTGGGTGGTGGAGTTGGGTCCGGTGTGGGTGGTGGAGTTGGATCCGGTGTGGGTGGTGGAGTTGGGTCCGGTGTGGGTGGTGGAGTTGGATCCGGTGTGGGTGGTGGAGTTGGGTCCGGTGTGGGTCCAGGAGTTGGATCCGGTGTGGGTCCAGGAGTTGGATCCGGTGTGGGTCCAGGAGTTGGATCCGGTGTGGGTCCAGGAGTTGGGCCCGGTGTGGGTCCAGCAGTTGGGTCCGGTGTGGGTGTTAAAGTTGGGTCTGGTGTCGGCCAAGAGCTTGGGTCCGCTGTTGGATCAGGTGTCGACGGAGAAATGCTTGGCTGGGCGGTTGTTTCAACCGTCGGTGTCACTGAAGCTTCTATTGAGGGTCGGACAGAAGGAGACTCGCTGGGGATGGCTGACGGAGAACTTGAAGCCCTGTTGGTTGGTGATCCAGAAGGCGGAAGGCTTGGAGTGATAGTAGGGGAATCGGAGGGGGATTCGAGGTTGGCAGTTGGACCTTGGGAAGGCCCCGTAGTCGGAGCAGAAGAAGGAGCAGCTGTCGTTGTTGACACGGTTGGATAGACGGTCGTTGGAAGTAGGGTGGGCGAAGCAGTCGATGTCGGCGAGTTGCTGATAGTCGGCTCTCCCGATGGAGAAGCTGATGGTACATCTTCACCATTGATGTAGTACTCGTCGAGGATCTCAAAATTTGGTTCACCATTTGTGTTATCAACAGAAGATGCATTCAAGACTTGTGTATACACAACGTACGTGTCGTTTCGTGTATTTTCAATTGTGCAACCAGTTGTTTCCGGCTCACATTGCTCGTCCACAAAGAATGAGGAGTTGCGATAGGAATCATCCAAATAATCTCCGAACTCAAAGAAGCTCACTGATTCATTTCCATCTGCAAGCATTCGTTGACCAAACGCCTCTTCGAGGGACCTCCCAAACAATGGTTCGGCAGGACACCCAGGCGAACATGACACGGTGGCCGTCCACAGTGTGTCAACACCAAAACCGCTATTTGCATAGCTTTCAAGAGATGCAGAAAGCACAGTTCGTTGGAACGCTTCGGAACATCCCAGCGAAACCTTGTTGTAACTAGTGACAAACAAGTCCTCAAGAACAGTCTTCGGAGGCAGGTCTGTGTTTCGGAAGTTGATCCTCATCTTCCCTATTGATTCTTGCACGATATCTGATCCTGCACATCCAACTTGTTCTTGAAATGTAAGAACGCCGCTGCCAACTACAACAGCTGATGCAGCGACAGTCACAACTGTTGTCATTGTCCCAACAGTCAATCCCGACACCCCTACTGCTGCCACCGCTCCACCAGCTGAAACAACAGCAGCCATGCCGCCACTAGCTGAAGCCGCACTAGCAGCAGTGTTTGCTGCCGCTCGAATGGCCATGCTAGCGACTACAGCAGAGCTGACCGCTGCTGTTGTTGCTCCGCCCCCCATTGTTGTACCGACTCCTGCTTGCATTCCGTTAGCGCTCATCACTGATTCCCTTGTAGCCGATGTGGCTTTATTGACGCCTTGAGTGGCATCCGCATAGGAGGCCTCAGATCTCGTCCCACTAACACCTTGAAGGTATCTAAGAAGCTTTCCAAGAATGTGGAATAATCCGACTCCCGCTAGACAAAACATGAAAGTTCGGTGAATTTCCTTGTCTTCGTCTTCCCTCTCATCTTCTTCTGTCATGAAAGCGGAGTCATCATCGTCACTACCGTCAGGAACAGAAATAGCTTGAGAACTTGATGAAGAACGGTGGCCGGGGCCCATAGCGAAAATGTCAACTTTTCGTGTCGAGTTTTCCAAAGGGTCTACTTCGTCCAAATTCGTGGATAGAAAATACGCAAAGCTTATAGTCTTCTTGCGATCATCTTCGTATTGCTGCGGGTAGGATACGGTCCCTGGCGATTCCTCAAACTCCAAATGGCTTCCCTCAGATTTGCCAAAGAGGTCAGGATAATCATTCTCGGGTTCAAAATCGAATAATTGTGGCTCCTGTTCTCCATCCATCCTGGAATCAGCTTCATCCTCGAAGGCCAAAATATGTTCAGAGTTGTACAAAGGGTCTTCGCTTGGGTGCTTTGGTTCAAAATCAAACAAAGATGAGAATTCCTCTTCAAGTTCTTTGTTTTTGGTGGTAGTGAAAGCATCCTGGAAATCAAGACTCTCATCTGCAGACCCATACGATGAATCGTCCATCTTGGTGGGCTGATCAGCTCTAAACAACAGAAAACTCGAGGATTCTTCCCCTTCTAGTGGAATGTCCTGAGCATCGGAGAAAATGGCATCCTGAAAGTCAAGGCTTTCATCAGAACTGGAAGACGGACTTTGATGTTCGGGTTCAACACGGAGGGAGGACCTATGACCAAGATTTGGCAAGGAAGTGTTTCCCATTAAAACCGAAACATTACCCCGCGTTTCGTCGGTCTGCGAATCTGATTCTGGGTGATGGAGGCCGAAAGAGGAATGATCTAGGTCATTGTCGGTTGTCAAGGGACGACCATCATCAAACGCCCGAAGATCGTCATGGCTGGCCCATGATTCAAATGGATTGTCACCAAGCGATATGCTTCCGTTGTCTGACATGTTGAATCTAGTAACATTAATGAATAACTGTATGGCTTCGACTCAATGAAGCGCTCAAAGACCCATGGGTGGCCGAAATGTTGCTTCTGAAAATAGAACAGCGAAACCAAGCCTTGAACGCAAATGGATGACGTCAAATCTCCATTCTATTAAATGTCTCCCATATATCTGGCTCAAAAGTCAAAAAATCTGTCTATTTTGTGAGGACGTTCAAGATTAAACTTTTATACTATTTCATATAAGCTGTCATTCCAGATATATGGTACTGCGGGAACAAACCGTATTGGTCCATCTTGCCTTTCCTCTCTTCTGTGTGTATTTATGGTGGTGTCCGGACCACGGTCAGACCAACCTAGTGAAAAGCGCAACCACGGATGATGAAAGCCCCGACGCACTACAGGCATGCAAATTCGCATTGCCACCAAGGCATTCTTGGAATGGTACTACATCATACCGATCGATGAATATGGTGAAGAACTGTCTTCCGTCCCCTTGATATCACTCCAAAAATACAGCAACCGGGCTGCTCTGAACTTCTGCGACACCAACAGCATTGTTTTTTGTGGGGGGCAACAGCACAGATATCTACCGTGCCTCCTCGGGACACCAAATGAATGAAGTTATCCGACAGTTTGCAGTCGTTGGGATACAGACCGCAGTGTACGACTACCAGAATCCATACGGCCAATATGATGCGACTACGCCCTACTACCCGAGGCCAAGTCGAACCCCAACACAAGAGTGAAACCTTGAAGCTTGTTGCCAGAACATGAACCATGATTGACATCATGGGCTATTGGCGACACTGATACAGTTCAAAATCTACAAAACATAGCAAAAGTTGACGAAGCAGTGAACCGATGCGACAGGGGCTGGACTGTTGGATCCAGCTATATGTAGTCAGATTATGAGCTGTTGGATGTCCCAATTGTCCAGCATCTCTTTCGAACTCTTTTCTTTGGGGAGTATTGATTGGAATGGAGAGGGGGCTGATACTATCAAAGAACATAAACCAAGGAACACCAGGGGCAACACCACTATTCTAGTAAAAGGCCGAATTCTACTGAAAAGCGAAAAATATATCAGCGCTTGCCTAAATACAATATTCAGCGAAATAACGTAACTGCAATTAGACTGCTGGAAAGCAGAAAGGACTCTCCGAAGCGTTCCAGGCACATGCTCCCGACCCCCCACACTTTGCCGCTTTATTGCAAGAGGGCAGGTTAGGAAGTCCATTGCAACACCCAAGGATCGGAGGCGGCGACGTCGGTGCCCACGACACATCGACCGATGGACTAAGCGATAACGAGGGAATACCTGATGGTGCGATCGATGGACTGCTCGATGCCGTCATCGATGGACTGTTGGATGGAGCTATTGATGGAGCAACCGATGGACTGCTCGATACCGTCATCGATGGACTGTTGGATGGAGCAATTGATGGAGCAACCGATGGAGTGCTCGATGCCGTCATCGATGGACTGTTGGATGGAGCAATTGATGGACTACCCGACGGACTGCTCGATGCCGTC
>JAAMXS010000408.1:0-36520 GCA_019693525.1 Cylindrotheca fusiformis | reverse complement strand
AATGATTGGAGGAGAAGCGGATGATGTCGGTGCCAAGGACCCCACTTTGTCGGTTCCCGAACCTGATACCCAGAAGACTCAGGATGTCAATGCCTAATTGGAAGAATCATTTTTTGATCGAGCAGTTGGGATTGCCTACAGCAGCTCTCATGTTGTAATAGTTTGTTTGTCATCATTAGGCACCAGAAAGAGAATAATCTAAATGAATTTTGCATTTTTGTGTCAATATCATTTCATTGCTTTCTTATCCGTCTTCTTATCTAGATTTTTTTAACTTTCTTCTTGTGTGTGACGTGGACGGCTTTTCCGTCAGTTGGTTTTTTCGCTTTTCACACAGCTTGTGGAGCATTGTGTTTTGGGATCCTGCAATGACGTCACTGTATCCATCCGTTAAGATTGGAATTGCAAACGCTCATTCAACCGCCGCTTCCGGCAGTCGCATTTGGAATGCGCCATTTCGCTTCGTTGGAACACACTCTGACTCGTGCCGCCATGCCATCGGGAATTCAAATCCGAATTTTGGCCGTGACTCGTGGGTTCTGACAACTCTGCTAGATGAATGCCTGCTTCCCATTGGCCGCGAAGCTATGATTGGCCGGAAACGAATGACGCTCAGCTCAGAAGATTTTTTGTTGATCCTACACATGACTCAACATACGTACGTCGCTCTTATTTATGTGTATTGATGGGACTGGTAGACTTTGCACGTAGTCAAGAAAGATTATATTCTGCATTTGTTCTGTAGCTCGAGCGAAGGCTGTTGCGAGCAAAGGGCAGATGATAAAGGCTCATTGCGCAGAAACAGTACGAACCCAACGAGCGCCCTAAGGCCCTATCTCGAAAATCAACCGCGACCGCATGTGTTCACCCTCCTGCGCAGCGGCTCGTCGACTCCTATTGCCAAGAGCAAGGGAGGGGGGAAAAAACTGCATGCGCATTTGCATTGCCAGACCCACCAAACCCGGTGCATCTTTCCTCGAATCGACCTCCTTATTCTTTCGTCCTACCTTTGGTATTGCAGAGCTGTAAATGCAACTGAGAAAGTAGAAACGGAACTCTTCAGCCCCTCAGGAATGCCACTAGAAAACGATGGTAAGGTCAAGAAAGCTTGAGCAGAATGCATGCTGGGGCCATGGCAGCTACGTTGCATGTTGTGAACTAACTTTTTTACTCTCAAGTTCAAACCCAGCAAATCTACATTGGATGCAAGAGACGACGATCAACCTTCCATTGATGACGTCTCTTCCAGCACAACAGAACCCAAGGCTAAGAAAAAGCGGTCTCGCGGCAGACGGCGCAAAGCGAAGGGTCGCAACAAGGTGGAACCAACGCACAAGAAGCAACCGACATCCAAGAAACAACACGATGCTCCAATGAAGAAGCGAGATTTGTATTTTTCCCTGACCTGTGCTACCGTGGCGATCAAAGGAGGGTCATCTGTCGTAGCAAGAGTCACAATTGTCAATTGGGATCTGGAAATGGTCCTGGATACGTTCGTTCATGTCCCTGTGCCTGTCGTAGATTTTAAGGACTCGGGCGTTTCTCCAAAAGACATTCAGAAGTCTAGATCCAACACCAAAGCCAAGAGCTTTTCGGAAGTTCGCCAGATGGTAGAGCAAATTTTGAGAGGCAAGATCTTGATCGGTCATCAATTGTCTGAGCACTTGACAGCTCTGGGATTGTCACATCCCAGTACGGATGTCCGCGATACGTCTGTTTTCTTCAAAACTTTTGACTTGAGAGGTCTATGTCAGAAGATCCTGAAAAGAGATATTGCAGGACAAGATTCCATGGATTTGTCCCTTGAGTCATGCACAGCCGTCTTGGATCTTTACAAGACTTACCGAAAAGAATGGGAGCAAGACCTCATCCAAAGAGCTCAACAGTCTCAACCGCAGTCGTTCAGGCCTGTTACAACTGGATCTCATCCATCGGCTTCTCCTCATTACAATGCTTATCATATGCAAGAGCCGCAACGTCTTCGTTTTCCAAGCTATGAGAACACACACGCTGTCACTCATGGATATGCTCATACAATGCAAGTCCCCCGAGCGCCGATGCCTCAGCATTATGATGGAAGCTCGTCGTGGTATGTGAGGGGAAACATGAACATGGCAGTGCCAGCTCAGCCAGCGGCAACACCTGTGCTATCCTCACGAGCCATGCAAGCTCTATACCCCCCTTCTCCTGGCGATGACATCTATGACAATGGATCCAGCCTGTCATGTGATGGTTCTGCCTTGTACGAATCATCCAATGACTACAATGGATCTTTGCTTGATGCTGCTTCTGTAGTGTCGGATACCGTTGCAACAGCATCCGTCGCATCATGGCAAGAGGATGACACTCCTTCGCAGACACCTTCATCGTCTTCGTGGTTTCGATTTGGCTCCAAGAAGACAGACGCTTCAAACCCAGAGTCTTCGCCTCACCATCGTCGCCGCATGTCTGCTGTTTCTGAAGAGCAAGAGTCCGAAATTGCTGCTGCTGCCGCCACCGGTAGTGAAGAGTGGCAAGACCCACAGCGCCTGCCCAACGGCTATGAGCCGCCTCGGTACTTTTCGAATGATTCGGAAGAATCGTCCAAACAGTCCTCTTCTTGGTTTGCCTTCCGGCTCACCAAGTCTCCAGGAGCCGTTAAGAAAGAAAAGGTTATCGACGCCGAGGATGAATTGAACAATAGTCGATCTCATGCTTCTCCCGATCTGAAGCAATTGGGTCTTGAAAAGGCATCATCAGAGGACTCGACACCTTCTGATGATACGACGCAACCTCCTTCAGAGGATGGTGATCCGCCAGCAAAAGGAGACGAAGCGACGGAGATGGAACCAACTGGCGAGAAATCGTCCTCTTGGTTTAGCTTTCGTCGGTCCAAAAGTCCTTCTGCATCTGGTCTCAAGCAAGTTGGTATCACAGGCAGTGCCAAGGTCATGCCCGAACAACAAGCCGATTCGACCTACTCGGACGATGAGGATTGGTTGCGAGAAGTCATGGACGACAAGCCATCGGGAAAGGCGGAAGCAAGTGGCCTCGAAGAGTCTTCCAGTTCTGGTTCCTCTTCCAAACTCTTTCGCTTTCTGCGCACACCCAAGCAACCACGATCACGCTTGCCATCGTTGGATGGCGATAATGAAATGGAAACTGCCTTGGAGGAAGATGCAGAAGCTTGGATTGGTCAAGCTATGCACAATAACAATTCAGAACTTGGCGATGGTTGGGATGGCTTGCCCCCTGCTGTTGCTCCAGGTGGTTTGTTTTTTTCTCCTGCGCGATCTCGCTTCCCAACAGAGTCTACCATTCAATCTGTAGCGTCGGAAGAGGATGAAGGCTCTTTCTCGCAAGATTTGATGTTTGGCATGGAACAGAATCTTGCCTTTCTCAACATTTAATATACCTGCGTCGCACACGAGCACAATTTTGAGTAGAACTGGAGTGCAATAGTAATAGATGCGAGTTTATTTTTCATCGTGCATATTCATTGCGGCACAAGCTGTCCAATCATTTAGACTAGAAACGATGGTAGGAGTGGGGACTGGATTAGTTGCAGTACTGCTGGAGACGAGATACCCCCAACCTTGTAGAAGGGGAAGGTCCACCGAACAAACAAGAGGAAATGAACCATTTGTCGACTTAATAGCTCTTGGTACTGCCCCAAGCTGCAGGGCGGAGAATTGGGTTCATTGGACTGCCAAGAGTTGCATCATTGGTAAACGAAGATTTAGTGGATACAATTAGCGTTCTATGTTTATTCATTACAAATTCGAAAAAGTCATGGTGACAATTCATTATCAACAAAATTTCCCCTTAGTACTGGCTGGCCGGGATCTTTGGGATGGTAACTTCCTGGCCCATCGAGACATGAATTCTTCATATTTCCCACATATAAGTCTCCATTATCAAACCGAACGACGCACCCTACAAGGGGGACGTCTTTTTCTGGAACAGGTCCGCTGTAGTAGCCCCACTGTCCTCTAACTTGGATCCGTAAATGTCGAAGCTTCTCTGGTTTTTTGGTAGGTGGTCCTCTTGTAAAGGATTGTTTGATCCGCAGAGAATGACTCATCTGGATCATGGCCGGGGAAGATGATATTGTTTCGGTACGATTGAGCGGGTCTTGTGGGTCTTCTTCAAAGGAGCGGGGAACAGGATCCAGTGCCAATTCCGAAACCTTCAACAGGTCACCGTTAGCAGGCAGGATGGATGATTCGTTAATATCTGGTAAATCCTCCAAACTGTCATCGTCATCGTTCTCGGCATTCTTTTTCGCTTCCAGTGACAAAACTAAAAGATCTTTTACAATCTCCTTCAAGTGATCGATTTCCTTCCGCTGTTCGGCCAGTTTCTGATCTCTGCAAAGGCAAGAAGCGCATTTCTTGTTCTTTCTGTTTTTTGCTAACCCTTGTGCCATATTCTTGACTCGAGCTCGAATTTTGGGAGCTTCGATTCTAGCCTGTATTAAAGCAGCACTGTTGCTACTCGACACGCTGACATTGCTGGTGGGGTCATTGTTGCTGTTGCTGCAGTGTTGGAGCTTTAAATGATTGAAGAGGCTTCGGGGAGACATAGACGTACTCCTACACGGAGAAGGTGGGGGTGACGGCGGTGAGGACGATGATATACTTCTGGGAGAGGAAGGCGTCACCTTTCGTATCGGTGATACTTCGGGAACGGATAGGAACCTGCTGGGAGAAATCATGCTAAGGGGAGCCGCATCTTGTGCTTCTTGTTTCGAAGAAGCGGGCGAACTTATTACTTTCTTTGATAGAAAATTGGAAAAATTACTCGATATTGTGGTTGGAACGAGATTTGGCATTCGATGAGACGAGAACATGTTCCTATACATGGAACCTGTAGTCGTAAAGAAGAGAGGCTGTGTGGTTGTTTGCTGTGCTTCATGTTGCACTGACACTGCAACAATTCGCGGGTGCTGATGATGTTGTGGTTGCGAGGGAATGCAGATTGCGGCAGGAGATGTCATGTTCGAACTGGATTCAATAGTCAGCGCCGCCGTTGTTTCAGTGTCGCAAGAATCGGCGTTTCCTATCCTTCCACATGTGCTCCTGGAACTGTTGGCGTAGGGTATGTTCTCCTGGAATGACGGAAAAAGCATTCTATTGTGATTGCTCATAGCGGATAATATCGGCCCTTGTTCCTCTGATGAGTGCGAGTGACTCATCTTGCTCTTCACTTGAGCTAGGTATTCAGGATAGATGAAAGGCGTCTTTCTGACTTGCGAAGAGTTCTGCATTTCGTTCGACTTTGTGACAGAAGACTTTGAATACCGGACCAATGATGGCTGAACTATGCAGAAATGGCTCGAAATAAGAGATAGTCGGGATTATCCCTAAAGCAACTAACTCTTGATGGGTTGAACACAATTGGGTAGCAGAAAATATGGCTGAGTCAAAACAGATAGCAGCAGAGAGTATGTACGGCCTGAGAATCAACGGATCATCGTTGGGTCTTTTGATCGATTTGGGAGAGTGGTAGTTTTCTCACTGCGACACGGGTTCGTTTCGACGAATTCGCGTTCGGTCATTGGAATCGTGTCGTTGCGACAGTTATGTATTTATGTACATCCAAGAACAAGAAGCCCAGAAACATCACGTTTGTTTTTCGTATCTTATTGCTGCCTGTGCAGATATGGCGTGAATGTAACGGTGAGCTTGGCTTCTACTAGAACACGCATACTAGAATCATACTAGAGCTGTTTTCGATGTCGGAATTTCTCAGCAATGGAAAAACAATAATCTGTTTGATGGTGATCGTGAAAAAGGACCTCACAGGCTAGATGGCGACAATCCAATTTTGAGTGTTCCGATAAAATATAGCAGAAGATGCTAGGTCCCCAAATACAACAGCTCGCATACTAACTTTTTACTTTTGTTCTAACTCTCACTTTCTTCACCACACACGTTCTTGCTTGTACAAAAACCACTGATGCAACTTCTTAAAGCCGCAGCAGGACTTCAACAGATTGCGTTCTTCATCGTTCTCATTCCTGCATCATCATCATTACCCATGAATACATCATGGCCAAGAATCCTATAGACGAAAAAAGTAACGGTTTAGCTGGGCAACCGCTAGTAGGTGGTGCTGATGAAGGCGGGGCTGATGAAGGCGGGGCAGTAGTTGCTGCGGTGCTTGGGGCTGCACTAGGCTCGGCACTTTCAAGAAAGCAAGAGTCGGCGTCAAACGATCCAAAGCACTCAGCAAGATCAGTAGCCAACTGACATTCCGAATTTCCATCTGCAGTCCCATAAACATCGTTGAACGTAGTAACACTGGGAAAACCAATCACTGGGGCGGTCTTGAATACATTGTTTTCAAAACAAACTTCGTCCAATACCAGAGGTCCGATAGTGTTGATGGCATACTATTCATGTAGTATTATAGTTCACCAGATGAGTTTCGAAATGAATGATACTGCTAAAGAAAAGTGCTCCGATCGGGTTACTCACCGAGAAGTCACCGATATCGAATTCGTTGTTGGTGATCATCACTCTTTTCAATATGATTGAGGTGCGATTGTTATTCACAGTAAGCATTCCAGGAATACCTCCACCCGGACTAATGGAATTGCCCTGGAATAGAAAAAGAAACGCGAAGAAGAATAAGAAGCGCAAATAATTTGGCACGCACCAGCAAACAGTACTCACGTCAAATACGACATCCTCAAACGTGTAGGCTATACTAGGGTCAGGCATTGTACGACCCTCAAGAAATACAGAATTGCTTACAGCATTATTCTGTGATAGATAAAAATGCTGAAGTTTAGAGGGAGCTCCATACAAACACCAGCAATTGAAAGGGGTCGGTGTCTTTTTCTTACCCGGAATGTGCAGTCTTTGAAAGTGATGTTCTGGGTTGCTGCTTCCCCAACTCCTACGCTAAGAAACAGCGCTTCTTGAAACGTAATCCCCTGAATGAGATTTTCTCCCAAGCGGCCACCAGAATAGGCTTGGACTTGGTAAACCCCATTCGAAACAACACAATCGTTGGAAGGGACTCCACCGTCTCCACAGACAATTTCCACATTGGGTGTTAGAAATATAGCTCGTTCGCCCCCAAACCATGGGTCGCGGGCGTCGTTGGTGCTTGCTTCTCCAATCGTGTAGGTTCCGGGGCACAGATAGTAGGTTCGTTTTACGGAATAATCTGTGTCGACCAACCAGTCGTTGCACCAAATACTGTCCAGGCTGTCCCAGCACGACGGTGGTTCTTCGGGCAAGGCCGCCACACAAGGGTGCTCTGCTGAGGGAGCCGAGGTCTGAGCCAAAGCGGTGCCAGCCAGCAGGGTCGCTACAAGGATAGTAGTTGGAGCAGCGAAGCCGAGAATCGATTTCATGATGCACCCTGAATGTTGAAGAGTGGAATGGCCGTGTGAGAAGGGGATAAACAACAACACAACCAATACGAGTTGGCTGCATGGACTGCTGGTGTTTTAGACGCACCTCGCTCTGGAACAGTAAAGCAGCCAATGCAGCTGTCAATGGTATAAATAAAAACAAAAACAAACAAAACTCTCGTCGGAAGGACGAAGATGGATTCAAATGCGCCGTGCGTGAAATGCCCGCGCGCGTCAACCGGTTAAGAGATTTCACGACCTCCTCAATGCGAAAGGAGAGGCTTGCGAAAGTTCGATTGCGAGTGATTTAGCTCTCTTGGCTTGGATACCATAGCCACTTACGTGCGGTGCTTTTTTCTTTCCGCAGTCACAGGCCCGGTCGACCAGTTTGAAGTAATGCTATGGGCGTGACATTTCATCTCTTCATGCGACGTCAGGCACCAATTGTGAGATTGAAGACTGAGACAGCCCTTATTCGGGCGATGGGATGACGATGCAATACGTGGGTGACGATGCACTACGTGTGCCCAAAACTTTCCTACATTGCCTCAAGAATCCTACGAGGTTTTTTTTTTTCTTGTTCTTTGTCTCTCTCTTCAAGCCGACGTTTCTATGTTCTTTTTTTCTTCTCAACCAGCTGTTTATTCATATCTACAATCGTAATGCAAGTTGACCCTTGACACGAATACGCGGGCTATTTTTCACACTTGGCTTTTGCCTTTGTTGTGACGACAATAGGACGGAAGAAGTATTTGCTCACATAGCAGGGAGAGGAGGACATTGCCCATCAGTATAACACCAGCCAGAAGCAATGTCCACCAGCACTCCCAATTCTGACGAAACCATTCCTAGGCCAATCAAAGGGACCATCGGAAGTCGCGTTCGTGTCATTCTTGGAAGCTCTGGAAAGCAATGGCTACTGATATTGAACAAGGACGATGGCAACAGAAGTTGGCAAGACCATAGCTGGAAATCTATCCCTGACAAAGTGGCTACTCAGTTGAACAACTGTACCAACAAGGGACGGATAGTGACGAAAGTCGATTATGGACCGACGGGGGCTTGGTTCATAAGCGGCCAGAAACCAGACGGTACAAATCAGCACTCGTGGTGGGGGAATACATCCGATTCTGCCGTCGTCAAACGAATGGTAGGAGAAGACGCATCAGTTAAAGTCGCCTTTGGTGCTGATATCTTTGGAACTGAAACTCGGGTTCTCTTCGGTAGCAGTGGGTACTCCTATACATCGAATCTTAAATTGGATCGTTTGAAGAAAATCTACGGGAAGTCGAAGAAGGTCCACTTCTTGAGGCTGTTTCATCACGGGAACTACTATGTATCGGACGAGGAGGGTTCTGAATGGACCACTACCATCGGCGAACATCTTCAAAACGAGCTCAAGAAATCTAATTCTGATATTCGAGATGTCGCTATGGCAGGAGACGGCACCTGGGCCGTGGTGAGGGACAAAACATATGTGACGAGCACTGGCGTTGACAATGAATTAACAAATCTGCTTCAGGTGTTCTATTCCGAACAGCGCGGATGGAACAATCGACGCGCTCGGCAAATTCAAGAAGCTAGGGCTAGGCTTTTTGCTAGTCACCAGGATGAAGGGCGGGGACAAGAAAGAGATGAGCAAGAGAGATTGGAACGAGAAGAGCAAGAGAGAAGAGCAAGGGAGATAGCGGAACGAGAAGAACGAGAAAGAATTGTCAGAGAAAAGAAGGCCGAGCATGAAAGAAAGGCAAAAGAAGAGTTGGAAGCAGCTGCCACAGCTCGCGTTTGTTCTTTGGAAGCAGTTTTAGAGAAGCGAATATGCGACGAGGCCGCTGACATCAAGACGGCAGAACAGACCCTTAAAAAGCGAAAGCGTTTGCTGCAAGAGGCTGTGGAGGAAATGCCTCACGATCGACGTCCTCGAATTTCTCTTGAATTAGATCCCAAAAGTTTGTGTGTGGTTTGCCAAGATGAGAAACCGGTGATGGCGGTAATGCCTTGTGGGCACCTGTGTTTGTGCAAAACCTGCTCCGATTCGTGCTTGACCAGAGCTGGTGGAAATCTCTGTCCTCTTTGTCGAGGAGGAATGAAAAACACTGTGAGGATATACACTTCCACTTAGTTTGTAGATAGGAAATTAAAAAAAAGATAATGTTGTCGTTGATTCTCCTGTCTTGATTACATTCCTTACCAAGAAGGTCGGAGGTTTGCTCAAGGCTTGCTCGGATGGTTGGTTGCTTCGTGGCGGGGGTTATTCATTGAAATGTTTACCGTGTTGGTGAAAATTGAAGATTTCAGTCACCTTTTTCTTGGATTTTAGTCGTTTTTCTCTTCGATTTGAATCGTATTGATGTTCTTGGATTTGAATCGTTCGATAAAGTAGTTGTAGCTACAGTACTACTAGTAGTAGCGCTTCGCACTGTAGTATGCATAGTACGATTCCATGTCCCCCGTCTATGTCTTCCGTGTGCGAAAACAAAACACGCAATTCTCTTTCAACACAAATAAATATGAAAACCTTTCACACTGTTGCTGTTGTGATGAACCAAATTTCATTTGGCAAACGAGGTGTCATTTCCTGATCCGAAAAGCTTTAGCTTTAGTATGTTACTCCTGGAAAAAGTGTCCTATGCAACATGGAATATGCTGATTTGGATTCTGGGGTTTTTCGTTGCTTCAGGCCCCCACACGTCGAAGAAGCATCGGGGCAACGTTACTGGAACGAGAATACACAATTCTTCTTTTTCATCTGCTAGTAGTAGACGCGAAACGAGGAAAGAAAAGCGCACGGCCTCAACCTCCGAGACACCTCGCCCTCGTCCTCAGCCGTACTCCACGAACAGCGATTATTGGACACCGACGTCTGGTTCTCTGGAGGAAGCACTGGAGTGCTTCGATGTATCATGCTTAGGATCACTGAATCAGGAATCATTGCGGAAAAAATTTCTTGCATTATGCTTACAGCATCACCCAGATAGAAATGGGAACAGCTCCGAATCGATAAAAAGAATGCAGCTCATCAATGATTCGTACGATTTGCTATGCCAGGAGGTCAGAAATTTGCGACAATCTCGGGCGTCCACGTCCAGCAGACAAACATCACCATCTACTCCCCCCATGGGAATGAGCAGGCAACAATCAAGGAGGCTCAGTCCTGAACAGTTAAGAGAAGGCGAGCTAGCAGAAATTTATCAACTCGAGAAAGAATGGAAGGCAAGACAGAAAAGAGGACTTCGGGCTCGGCGGAAGCTGGATTCTTTCTATGAACGTGCTGGTTTGCATACGGAAAAAGGCAGACAGCGATCATACTCCCAGTGGGTACAAGATGTCAAAGAATACCAGAGGGCATCTCACAATAGAGGGTATGATGGATCTTTGCCCTCCTCTAAACCCAGAAATCTAGTTATGGACTATTGTAGCCACCCAATCGCCATGGCTCTGCGGTCGGGCGATTCTGACTTGGCTATCACTGCTCTTACTGACAAACTAAAACGATGCAAAGCAAAATGGAGAAAGTACAAGTTTGCCTCGCTTGAATTCCCGTTGAATGAGTCGGATAGTTCCCTGTGCGACCTGGTCTTGCGGGAGACACTGTTGCGATCGCTTGATGCCGATGGGAATCACGTGCTACACTACGCGGTCTACTACGACCAGAAGGAGACTGTAGACTTTTTGCTTCACACTGCTCAATACTATGGTCGTTTTGAAGCGTTCCTGGCGGCCGAAAATAATTGGGGTGATACAGCAGAGGACTTTCTTGTCGTTTCTCAAGACGCTAGTCTATGCGAAGAACTGCGGCACTTTTGCAATGAAGCCGCTTTAAACGAAGATCACCAATGTCAGTCTGCTGCTTCTTCTATTTTCAAGAAGCTCCATTTTCAAAATCAAAAGATTAGTTTGAAGCCCGCTTTCTGTACGATCGGAGGGATGTTGGTAGGCACCCATATATTTGGTTGCCGTTGGTTCTCTTCCCTGGGCATAGTGGTTGCGTCAAGGAAATCATCGTTTTCGAAGGATAAAAGGACGTTCAGCGAATACCTTTGGATCGATCGGCACATCCTAGAGGCTCACGTTCTTTGGTTTTTGGTCAAGAAGTCATATGAATTTACTGTTCTCCTGGTGCCATGTTGGGTGTTGATTTTGCCACTGCTATACCTGCTGATTGGTGAAATCCTACCCATGCCATTCTCAGATTGGCTACTTCAGAATGCAGCGTTACCTAGTTTCAACGCTTATTGTGCCATGATATCATGGATATCTTACTACGCAATCCCATTTGAAGTAAGGAGTAGGTATCACTGGAAGGAAGTGGCGGTACTTCTCGCTATCAAAGCGGTCGCGACGAAAGTATTATGAGGATCTCTAACACTTTATCAGATCTATACTTCAATATATAGATAATTCCATATTCTGAATACATTCTTTTTTGTTTACGACTGATTTACTTTCCCATGTCGATTTCGTTGACGACGATACCGTTGTTGTCACAGACTATGTAATCACCAGGAGAAAAGGTGACTCCACCGAAAACTAGTGGAATGTCTACTTGTCCTTCATTGCGCTTTGTAGTCTTGCAAGGATGCGTGCCCAATGCTTGCACGCCCAGATCAAGCTTTTGAATTTCATCGATATCCCGAATGGATCCATAAATTACCAGACCTTCCCATCCGCTGTTCACACAATCGGCGGCTACTTGATCACCCAAAAGGGCCCGTCTTCTTGAACCGCCTCCATCAACAACCATGACTTTGCCTGTACCGTCCGACTTTGCTAGTTGTTTGACGAAAGAGTTGTCTTCGTGACACTTGACAGTCACAACTTTGCCTCCAAAATGGGTCTTGCTCCCCAAATTCCGTAATCCCAAGGAAGGATCGACCACACGGATGCTACCTTCATAGTCATCACAAAGATCGGGCGTAGACTTCAGTGAAGTCGACGACTGTTGAATACTCATTGTTCGGAAAATGATAGCCCTGGTTGCCAATTTTGGAACTGTCAACGGACTGAAAGTACCTGACAGTAAAACTCTCCTCGACACTAGCCTTGTTGCCATGTGTGTAACTGTGACTTATCGCGATAGAACGAGGACGAAGGGAGAAATGCAGTATGCTGCGGTGATGGCACTTTGCATAAAAGATGATGATATGCAGCCCAGCACATCCCACCCGAATGGGTTTCACACCATCATCCCGTCATCATGGAGAGCTGCTGTACAGCACACTATGCTAATAGTTTTCCAATTTTTTTTGGGTTCAATATAACGTATAACGGAAATGCTCTAAATAAGCTAATAAACGACCGTTGCTGGCTGTTTCGCGCGCCTGCAATGGATGCTCTGCTGACGCGCTCCTCTCTTCGCCACCTCTGCCTTTTAGAGAAGGACGATGGTCAACCAGCAATAGTCGGCCTGCTAGCAACACCTCAGCAAAAGACGATGCACTACTGTCCATCAATTCTCAGTTCCACATCACTTGTTATTTGTCCAACGTTCATTAAGCAACCCTTCTTTGCCCGCAACCGATCGATTCATTTGTCCCTCCAAACATGCTGCGTGGTTCTGATTCGTGCCGTCGCTACAATTCTTATCGGAACAATCAAGAGATGAAGAGGTGACATGCATTTTACTTATACTTCTATTGGACCGACCAAACCGAGCGGGCGACAATTACTTTTCTTTGAACATTTCTTCGTATTTTGACAAGTACTCCTTGACAAGTCTCTTTCCCTCACGCACCCATTCGGCACGGTTGCTCTGGGCGTAGCCCAAATACTCATGCGAGGACACCCCAAAGACCCCACAGCTCTCCAACTTCTTTGCCAAAGGAATCACATAAAAGTCGAAAAATCCAATTTCCCCCTTGTACCAATTCTCGCTTGGGTCGGAATCAGCCCGTCCGGACTTGTAAGCTGCATAACATTCCATGAAGAACTTCTCGTTCCAAGACCTGTAGATATGCCAATGCTGCATGGTGTGTGCTACATCAGATGCTTGTATCAAGTGCTCGATGACGATTGTCGCCTTGCAATCGTCGCTGGTTAGGCTGACATCATGGACTGGATTGTGTGCAAATGCAGTCTCCCATCGAGCCTTGCGGAGTGCTTGCAGTTCCTTGTCGACAATATCAGTGGCCATGACCGTATTTACCACCAGCTGACGGAATCTTCTGAGGTCATCTTCTGTATGGTAGATGCATGCTCTGAGTGCTTCATATTCTTTACCCATAAGCAGTCCCCAAGCGAGCTCGACACTGTTCTGCTCGGCCACCGACTTCTTGAAGATTTGTGCACTCCGGGTGTCTTCCTTCACCAGCTGAGCGTTGGGAACGCCGGGATGATCCATATCATGGATGATGGCAGAGAAAACCACCGAAAACTGCGTCAAGGGGTCGGATGTGATCCCGTAGGAATGTCCGGCAATGTCGACAAGATTGAAGTCACTTGTTGATTTGGTCAGACCATTTCTGTCATCCACACTGACGATTCGAGTGAGAAGCTTCTTGACCGACGCCGTGACATGGCTTGCGTGCTCAAAATTGTGGAAGGGATTGTCTTGGTACATGGATGCTACGTTGGCGAGATAGTTTCTCAATTGGGCTTTGGCTTCTTCACCGATTTCGATAGAGCTCGCTTGTTGTCGCTTACTGAGATCACTTGCATCGAATCTCTTCAACGGAATGATGGGGACGAACTCTTCCAGCACTGTATCCCCTGTTCCAATGGTAGCTTCCGTTTCTTTCAGAGATGCGTTGTTTGAGTCTACACGTTCTCCCCTGGAGGCAACAATCTGTTTGAGAAGAGGCGCCAGTACCTCAACATTCCACTCGACAAGGCGTTCTGTCTTTGTCATAGTTCCAACATCATTGAACAAGTTGGCATTCACTTCTTTCAAACTCTGGCTATCGCTACTATCGGGTACAGTTTCGGAGACAGCTAGCAAGTCCATTTCAGAGTTGGATGGCTTTAATCCTTTTGCAGCCTTGGCATTCACCCAATATGTCTGCATCTCCCCCTTTCCCTTGACGAATATCTTGCTTTCTCTTGGGGCTATCCAGGCTGATAGTCCGATGGCTATCAACAGGTCTGCTGTCACTTGAGAAGCTTGGATGCGGTTGCGCTGAGAAGTGCTTTCCATTCGTGCAGCAGTATTCATCGTATCTCCAAAGAGCTGGAACCGACTTCTCTGCCCACGGAGGACACCTGCTGTTACTTGGCCACTTTGGTGAGAAACAATAGTAAAATAAATGGGAGGTGAGTTCAGACCTATATCTAGCTCGCAGACAGTGGCAATGTCTTTCTTACCTGTGAATTCCGACGCGCAACTCCAAATCCGAAGTTTCGGGACCCAGGGAGACTTCCAATTTCAGCGTTGTGTTCTTCATTGCCTTAATGCAGTCACGGGCAAATCGGCAGACGGCCAGAGCATGGTCCTTATCCGGCTCAGGCAAACCAGCCACGGCCACATAGCAGTCGCCGACTGTCTCGACCTTGAATACGCGATGTTGGCAGGCATGCTTATCGAAAGCTCCGTAGATAGTCTCAAGCAAGATGAATACATGGACCGGTTCACGTGCAGACGCCCAAGCTGTGAAGCCAGCGATGTCTGCAAACATTATGGTAGTCTCTGGAAAGAGGTCGGCCAAAGGTGCTCCACTGCCTCCAGCCCCACCACGCAGAGGATCAAGAGGGCCTTCTTGTTGATTGGATCCTTTCCGCCCACTGTCGAACAATCGATCTCGGATTGCCGTAGGAAAGACATTCGATACGATTCGATCCTGCTTCACGATTCTTTCCATGAATTTTCTTTGGCGTCTGCTAACAAAGTAATCGTAGAGAAGGAACACGAGGCTGGTGAACGCAAATATTGCCACGACAACGCTCGTGTAGGTTGTTGGTTTGTTTGTGTGAAACGTTGCTTCAAACTCTTTCGTGGGGTACAGATCGAGTGTCAACTTGTGGACGCAAAGACCTTCAGGTAGTTGTTCATTGTCAAGACCACTGTCCAAAATCACTTGGGATACCAGATGATCATCATACTGTGCATCGTGTGCATCAAATTGCCCCAAGAACACGGCGCCGGAGGCATCAATCGAAAAGGAAAGGTCGACTGCGGTGTCAGCCACTTCCCCGGTACCAATTTTACAGCTACTGCGGATGACTGCAATCATGCCGAAGAGACCATCAACATTCAAATTGTCAAAAAATTCGGGCCAGGGTAGCCTGAGCCATATCATACCGACAATCTCTGCATTCATGGTGATTGGTTGGACTATTTGACTATCGATGACCCACTGGCCATACCTAGCTCCTTCCGAGGTATTAAGCATCTGAGTGAATCCGAGTGATGGGCGGAGAGTCAAACGTGATGCCTGGTATAGTTCGGCAATCTCTTTGACAGCGAGACAGTCATAGCCCGTGGTCAACAATCCCACGTTTTGAGGTTCAAGTGGATACCTGTACCATATCGGCAATACTGAACCAGTCGTTTGAGTAGGAATGGGCTTAAAGTTGTCGGTGAAGTTGTATTGATGCACAAATGGAATGGTCATGTTCATGAGTTCATCAACAGTGTACTTGTTCCCTTCGTTATCAAGTGAGTTTTGATACCATCGAGGTGCCGATTCTAAAACAAAGGACGTCCAATGCTCCTTCTCATCTTCTCCAACAAGAGTACCAATGCTCATCGCAGGTGTCTTGAAACCGAACAGCTCTGATATCTTCTCCGATTTCTTGGAATAGTCTGGGATATTGACGAATGGCCAGCTTGAGTTTCCGTCTTCTTGAACTTGAGAAGATATGAATACCGAGAAGGCATCCAAAGCACTGAAAATTTGATTAACCTTCTGCCGCGAGAGAGTCGAAACTTCTTTTGCAAGACCGGCGAACTGAGGAGTTGCCATTGGTTTGGTGAGAATTAGTGATATAGATTTGAATATGATAGTCTTCTTGACAGCTTACCGCGGCCCCGAAATTGTTGTTTTGTTCCTTCTCCATGAGGAGGAATGTAGCTGTAGCCGCACCGCTGACAGCGAGCACCAGTACGAAGACAACAAGGAACTTTGATCGGGTCACCGCCTTTTCTTCTTTGTTGGCAACATCTGGCTCTACATAGTCTGGCAGCTCGGGAGTATCTCCTCCATGAGAGGAATCATTATGGGGCATGCCATTATTGCTGTCGCCAGTACTCCAATCACTATGGTAGCTGGGAGATTTGGACATGGCTTTCTTGAGTTTGCATTAGTTTTCGATTAACATTGAAGGGGGTTTTGGTCTATGATGCTGTTTTGATTGCACTACCTTAAAGTCTCACTGCTTGGGAATCGGGGCTATAAGTTCTTTCTCCATAACTTTGGGGCATATATACAAGGTAGGAGGCTACAAGTTCCAGTGTGATGCTCGCGCCATAGCTTTAACAGGGCAGCATCGAATGTTTGAAGGGTCTTGCGTTATTGTATGTTATCAAACTGTCAAGTGGTTGCGCTTAAGGCAATCCTTTAACCCAATCAAAAAGAAATCCGCGCTATCTTCTAGTGTGTGTAATTCTCTTGACGCACCATGCCAACGTACTGCCACCATGATGGTAATAAAGTCGCCCCCACAAGCGTGGGCTGCAAATGCCAAGGCGCGTCGGGAGAATTTATCTTGTCTTGATTATAGGAGGCTGTGCGCGCGCCATCTAATAAAAAACCCTCGAAACGCGGGAAAGGTGAGTGAGTCCAATGGTTCAAATCCACATTCCACACCGCAACACGATCTATCTAGGGAAAGTCGCTATCACCAAGAAAACACCATGTCCAAGCAAGATCCGTTCGCACCCTCCTCCAAAACAAGAAATTTGGTTGTGGACTATTGTAGCCACCCAATCGCCATGGCTTTACGATCGGGCGAATCTTCTTGGCTATCACTGTACTTTCTGACAAACTAAACCGCTGCAGAGTATGGGAAATTCCATTGAGCAAATCCGATAGTTTGCAGTGCGACCTTATCTTGCGCAAGACACTGTTGCGATCGCTTGATCCAGGCTGGAATCAGGTGCTGCACTACGCTGTCTACTACGGTCAGAAGGAGATTTTGGACTTTTTACTTCACTACTATGGTCGTTTTGAATCGTTCCTGGCAGCCGAAAATAGTCTGGGTGACACAGCTGAAGACTATCTTGTCATTTCCCAAGACATCAGACACAGCTGTAAACAAGGATCGCCAACCTCAGTCCGCCCCATCTCACACCACAACAAGCCACTGAGCACGACTAGCAGGAAGGAACGGGTCGACGGACAGCGAGCGGCGCCAGCTGCCTATCTTCGATAGATCCATATCTATGTTAAACGTTCAACGCATTGCAACATCCCAGCAAAACAACACCAACAAATGATGATTTCATTTATCCCATCCAAAGATCATTCTTTTAAGCTGCTGTCGTGTCTTGAAGCAGCGCAGCTGGTTTTTTGTAGCAATCAAGAGATGAAGAACACCCGATGAAAACCAAGAGAGTGGTGACATGCATTTTGCGTATACTTCTATTGGACCGACCAGACCGAGCGAGCGACAATTACTGTTCTTTGAACATTTCTTCGCATTTTGCCAAGTACTCCTCGACAAGCCTCTTCCCCTCTCGAACCCATTCGTCGCGGTTGCTTCGAGCGTAGCTCAAATACTCATGCGAGGACACCCCAAAGACCCCACAGCTCTCCAACTTCTTTGCCAAAGGAATCACATAAAAGTCGAAAAAGCCAATTTCCCCCTTGTACCAATTCTGGCTTGGGTCGGAATCAGCCCGTCCAGACTTGTAAGCTGTATAACATTCCATGAAGAACTTCTCGTTCCAAGACCTGTAGATATGCCAATGCTGCATGGTGTGTGCTACATCAGATGCTTGTATCAAGTGCTCGATGACGATTGTCGCCTTGCAATCATCGCTGGTTAGGCTGACATCATGGACTGGATTGGGTGCAAATGCAGTCTCCCATCGAGCCTTGCGGAGTGCTTGCAGTTCCTTGTCGACAATATCAGTGGCCATGACCGTATTTACCACCAGCTGACGGAATCTTCTGAGGTCGTCTTCTGTATGGTAGATGCATGCTCTGAGTGCTTCATATTCTTTACCCATAAGCAGTCCCCAAGCGAGCTCGACACTGTTCTGCTCGGCCACCGACTTCTTGAAGATTTGTGCACTCCTGGTATTTTCCTTCACCAACTGAGCGTTGGGGACACCAGGATGGTCCATATCATGGATGATGGCAGAGAAAACCACCGAAAACTGTGTCAATGGGTCGGATGTGATTCCGTAGGAATGTCCGGCAATGTCAACGAGGTTGACATCACTTGTCGACGCTGTCAAACCATATCTGTCATCCACATTGACAATTCGAGTGAGAAGCTTCTTGACCGACGCCGTCACGTGGCTTGCGTGTTCAAAACTATGGAAGGGGTTGTCTTGGTACATGGATGCTACGTTGGCGAGATAGTTTCTCAATTGGGTTTTGGCTTCCTCTCCGATGTCGATTGAGCTCGCTTGTTGCCGCTTACTGAGATCGCTCGCATCGAATCTCTTCAACGGAATGATGGGGACGAACTCTTCCAGCACTGTATCACCTGTTCCAATGGTAGCTTCTTCTTTTTTCAGAGATGCTTTGTTTGAGTCTGCAACGTCTCCTCTGGAGGCAATGATCTGTTGGAGAAGAGACGTCAGTACCTCGACATTCCACTCGACAAGGCGTTCTGTCTTTGTCATAGTTCCAACATCATTGAGGAAACTGTCGTCCACTTCATGAACACTCTGATAGTCGGTACTATCGTCCGGTGCAGTTTCAGAAAGCATTCGCATGTCACCCATAGGTTTGGATGACTTCGATCCCTTCGACGCCTTGGTGTTCAACCAGTATGTCTGCATCTCCCCTTTACCCTTGACGAATATCTTGCTTTCCCTTGGGGCTATCCAGACGGACAGTCCGGAGGCTATTAGCAAGTCGGCTGTAACTTGAGAAACTTGGATACGGTGGCGCTGGGAAGTGCTTTCCATTCGTGCAGCTGTATTCATGGTATCTCCAAACAGCTGGAACCGACTTCTCTCCCCACGGAGGACACCTGCTGTAACTTGGCCACTTTGGTGCGAAAAAAAAGTTTGAGTAGATGGGAGGTGAGTTCAGACCTATATCACGTGCGTCGACAGTGGCAAAACCCTTCTTGTTACCTGTGAATTCCGACACGCAACTCCAAATCTGAAGTGTCGGGACCCAGCCAGACTTCCAATTTCAGCGTTGTGTCCATCATTATCTTCACACAGTCACGAGCAAATCTGCAGATGGCCAAAGCATGGTCCTTGTCCGGCTCAGGCAAACCAGCCACGGCCACATAGCAGTCGCCCACTGTCTCAACCTTGAATACGTTGTGCCTATAGGCCTGCTTATCGAAGCGTCCATAGATGGTCTCAAGCAAGATGAATACTTGAGCCGGTTCCCGTGCTGACGCCCAGGCGGTGAAACCAGCAATGTCTGCAAACATAATGGTAGTCTCTGGGAAAAGGTCGGCCAAAGGCGGTCCCCCGGTGCCAGGCCCACCGCCCAGAGGATCAAGAAGGCCATCTTGATCGTATCCTTTCTGGCCACTCTCGTACAATCGATCTCGGATTGCCGTAGGAAAGACGTTCGATACGATCTGATCCTGCCTCACGATTCTTTCCATGAATTTTCTTTGGCGTCTGCCAACGAAAAAGTCATAGAGAAGAAACACAAGGCTTGTGAATGCAAATATTGCAACGACAACACTCGTGTAGGCTAATGGTTTGCTTGTGTAAAACGTCTCTTCAAACTCTTTTGTGGGGTAAAGATCGAGTGTCAACTTGTGGACACAAAGACCATCAGGTAGTTGTTCGTTGTCAAGACCACTGTCCAAAATGACCCGGGATACCAGATGATCATCATACTGTGCATCGTGTGCATCAAACTGACCCAAGAAACCGGCGCCGGAGGCATCAATCGAAAAGGAAAGCTCGACTGGGGCGTCAGCCACTTCCCCGGTACCAATTTTGCAGCTACTGCGGATGACTGCAATCATGCCGAAGAGACCATCAACATTCAGATTGTCAAAAAATTCGAGCCAGGGTAGTCTGAGCCATATCATACCGACAATCTCTGCATTCATGGTGATTGGTTGGACTATTTGACTATCGATGACCCACTGGCCATACGTAGCTCCTTCCGAGTTATTAAGCATCTGCGTGAATCCGAGTGATGGGCGGAGAGTCAAACGTGATGTCTGGTATAGATCGGAAATCTCTTTGACAGCAAGAAAGTCGTAGCTTGTAGCCAGCAATCCCGTGTTTTGAGGTTGAAGTGGATATCTGTACCACATCGCCAATGCCGAACCAGTCGTTTGGGTAGGAATGGGCTTGAAGTTGTCGGAATAGTTATACTGGTGAACAAATGGAATGGTCTTGTTCATGAGCTCATCAACAGTAAATTTGTTTCCTTCGTTATCAAGCGAATTTTGGTACCAACCAGGAGCCGATTTTAAAACAAAAGACGTCCATTGGTCCTTCTCATCATCTCCAACAAGAGTACCAATGCTCATCGCAGGTGTTTTGAAACCGAACAGCTCTGATATCTTCTCCGATTTCTTGGAATAGTCGGGGATAGTAATGAATGGCCAACTTGAGTTTGCGTCTTCTTGTACCTGAGAAGATATGAACAACGAGTACGTATCCAAAGCTGTGAAAATTTGATCAACCTTTTGCCGCGCGACAGTCGAAACTTCTTTTCCAAGACCTGCGAACTGAGGAGTTGCCATTGGTTTGGTCAGGCTTAGTGGTATAGATTTTGAATACGATGGTCTTCTTGACAGCTTACCGCGGCCCCGAAATCATTGTTTTGTTCTTTCTCCATCAGGAGGAATGTAGCTGTAGCCGCACCACTGACAGCGAGCAGCAGTACGAAGACAATAAGGCACTTTGATCGGGTCACAGCCTTTTCTTCTTTGTTGGCAACATCTGGCTCTACATAGGCTGGCAGCTCGGGAGTATCTCCTCCATGAGAGGAATCATACTGGGACATCCCAGCATTACTTTCGCTGCTCCAATCGGTTGGGTAGCTTGAGGCTTTTGACATTTTTCAATCTTTCTTGAAATGTGTAAAGTTTTGAGACCCAAGGAGTTATAGGAAAACAAGAACATAACAGTCCTCTTGGGCTCGCATGTGCTGTAGTTGGGCAGTCGTGGGAGATCTAGTAGTTCCAACGAAGAAAAAAGATATGGAAGTTCGTTGGTATGTCGCGGGGAAAGGAAGTCCGCGACGTTCTTAGACGCATAGCACATATATATCATATACCCTTGCGTGATCATATTCTTCAAACACAGTCCACGATCGATTGACGACTGCTGTTAGCAAAGTGTACCAGCCAATATAGGGGGGAAAGAGAAGCACAGTAGTACCTAGAGCGATGATGCGGAGAAAGGAAGCATGTGCCTGAACACAATTCACGAACGATTGCCGATTACTTTTGGCGCTCAATTATAGCAGGCCAAGAGCCTTTATGGTACTGTGAGGCTTTTGAGCGCAAAATAATTATGTGTATTCCGCTGTGATGCTTGTTGGATGAATTAAGCTCTTTTCACTCCCGATCAAATCTGTAGTGATTGGAGTTCTTGAGCGGATCGAGTCTGTGCAATCCCACTCTGACGAGCGTTTGTTAAAGTATATACAGCGTTCGGAAGAAAGCAAATAATTGATAGAATATCCTCCTTCCTGTATCGATTTAGATTTAGTATAGTATAGCAGTTGGCCACGACACTGCGGGAACAACAAGGGGAAGAGAGTGCTCAAGGGCTTGTGTAACCGTGATGTCCGACACAAGATTAAAGCCCTTTTCGCTTAAGTAAATGAGCTCACTTGAATGCGATTGATAAGTATGAAGGTCGTTTTGCAGCATTCGGGAAAAAGCAAGAAAGTAGAGATAGAATATCCTCCTTCCTGTAGCGATTCTAGATATTAGTATTGCAGTACTGAGCCATGACACTGCGGGAACAACAAGGAGAAGAAAAGTGCTCAAGCCATGCTGCTCATCCCATGTTTCTATTTGTTGCCTGCTTACTACATCATTCCTCGATTCTCAAGTTCAGAATGATTCCAACCAGCCATTGAGAGTCTCACGTTTATTCACAGTGTTCCATATATTGTTGTGTCAGCGGGTCGTGTCCATTTGCAAGACCAAAACTTGTTGCCATCTCCTACTTCGGCCACGTCCTTTGCCTTTTCCATCTACATTTCCTCGGCCTCAACTGCCTTCTCTTCCTATCGCGTATTCCCTTGTGTGTTAATGGATTGAAGAGGTTCCGCGTTACTTGACAATTAACCCCTTGAAGGTGGGAAATCTTTCCATGTGTCTTTCTTGAAACAGCCCTCAGGTAAGTAGCAATGTCCAAAATCGCACTTGATCAGTTGGATTCCTTCGATTTCCACCTTTTGCTGACTTGCTGGTTTTTTCGATTCTCTCTTATAGCGACTCAACAATGGCTCTTCCAATTCTTGCAACGGCTCTCGGCTTACTAGGCTCCACGATTTTGCTCCTAGTTCCGCGGTCACCTAACTCCTCATTAAGGTCCTGCTCTCCAAGATCCAACAATCATGCGTCGTTGGATGGTGAACTCCTCTCTTGGACACCGCGTTTTTCAGCTCTGCCAATGATATTGCGCCCATTCCTTCATGATTGCCGTGCCACCTTCCTTTCACTTCCTCAGGTTCTTTCATGACCAAGCAGCTCCGCAACCAAGCAAATTTGCTTGCCTCTTCTGGTCTCCTGCGCCACCACATGGGGCATCTCCATCTTTCCTACGGCCAGCACATTGGCTGCCAAATCCGCAGGTACGTATCTCCTCCATCAACCGCCTCTTTTTATACCACAGGATCTTCTCCAGCGATGTTGGCAGGTTGTTCCTCCACTTCCAATTCATTATTAGACTCTGGAACTGCGCTTCCTTTAGGATTGGCATTCGCTCCAAAACGAACACCGCCTTCGCCGCTTCCTCCTCCTATCCGCAATGCAGTTGATTCTGCCTTTGTAAATAGTCCAAGCTGTTGTGTTATTGTACACGAATTTGCTTGTCATTCCCATTGCAAGCTGATACAAAGCTTTCCATTTTCCTTCGTCTTGCTCTGCCTGCGGGTGATCAATCCGCTTTCAAGACCTGCCAAGACCCAAAAGGTCATTTGTCCTTTATTGGACGTCCTTATCAGTGTCCACTTTCGCCTTTGCCCCAATAGGCTATCGGTTTCCACGACCAATGAGCTCCAAATGTAGCTCTCCTGTATTTCTAGTAGTATACAGTTTCATTTTCCCTTCCGATAATAGCGATAATAAGCTTCCGTGTGCGAAGAACAAACGAAAAATGGCAATTTTCAAAGGAATACGTCTAGCAGTGTATCATTCCTTGAAGTGGCATAGTCGTAGTTGATGGCTTTGGGTTTAGAGTCATCACAAGATGCATAGGTTCCTGGAGTTTTGGTCCAATCCTGAAAGGCCCTTTCAGGACAGTGTGCTGGAAATGGCAGAGGACCAATACGCTTTGAAAGCAAATGCACTAGAATGCTGAAAGCGCATACTGTGGGTACTGTTTGCCAAGAGTGTTGTGCTTGGCATGTCGTTTCCGAGCTCTACTTGTGAGATGTGCGAATAGAAAGCTGAGAAGTATGTCAAAAAAGGATCACAACACTTGCTGGAGTCTAGTTCTACAAACGAAACGAGTCTACTAAACCCAACCGGCAAACTGTGTCAAGAAGAATTACGAGCCTGTACTTATGGCAAAGAAGTTCCACTATTCTCAGGTTCTGTAATACTTGCAGTTGCTTTACGTTGGACACCGACGCACAACCCACTGTGATCTGCAAACGATCGATGGCTGCCTTAGATCTACCTCGAAAGCTGCCTGCTTCTTTGGAGCTGTCGCCGCCACTGGAAGCGTTGCAGCTGATATTGTCGCAACAATAAAAAGACAAAGACCAACACACGAAGACTAGAACTACTGTTCTTTGAACATTTCTTCGCATTCTGCCAAGTACTCCTTGACAAGTCTTTTCCCCTCTCGAACCCATTCGTCACGGTTGCTCCGAGCGTAGCTCAAATACTCGTGCGAGGACACCCCAAAGACCCCACAGCTCTCCAACTTCTTTGCCAAAGGAATCACATAAAAGTCGAAAAAGCCAATTTCCCCCTTGTACCAATTGACGCTTGGGTCGGAATCAGCCCGACCAGACTTGTACGCAGCATAACATTCCATGAAGAACTTCTCGTTCCAAGACCTGTAGATATGCCAATGCTGCATGGTGTGTGCTACATCAGATGCTTGGATCAAATGCTCGATGACGATTGTCGCCTTACAATCATCGCTGGTTAGGCTGACATCATGGACTGGATTGTGTGCAAATGCAGTCTCCCATCGAGCCTTGCGGAGTGCTTGCAGTTCCTTGTCGACAATATCAGTGGCCATGACAGTATTGACCACCAGCTGACGGAATCTTCTGAGGTCGTCTTCTGTATGGTAGATGCATGCTCTGAGTGCTTCATATTCCTTACCCATAAGCAGTCCCCAAGCGAGCTCGACACTGTTTTGCTCGGCTACCGACTTCTTGAAGATTTGTGCACTCCTGGTATTTTCCTTCACCAATTGAGCGTTGGGGACACCAGGATGGTCCATATCATGGATGATGGCAGAGAAAACCACCGAAAACTGTGTCAATGGGTCGGATGTGATTCCGTAGGAATGTCCGGCAATGTCGACAAGGTTGACATCACTTGTCGACGTGGTCAGACCATTTCTGTCATCCACATTGACGATTCGGGTAAGGAGCTTCTTGACCGACGCCGTGACATGGCTTGCGTGTTCAAAATTGTGGAATGGGTTGTCTTGGTACATGGATGCTACGTTGGCGAGATAGTTTCTCAATTGGGTTTTGGCTTCCTCGCCGATGTCGATTGATGTCGCTTCTAGCCGCTTGCTGAGATCACTCGCATCGAATCTCTTCAACGGAATGATGGGGACGAACTCTTCCAGCACTGTGTCACCTGTTCCAATGGTAGCTTCTTCTTTTTTCAGAGATGCGTTGTTTGAGTCTTCAACGTCTCCTCTGGAGGCAATGATCTGTTGGAGAAGCGACGCCAATACCTCAACATTCCACTCGACAAGGCGTTCTGTCTTTGTCATAGTTCCAACATCATTGAACAAGTCGACGTTTGATTCTTTCACACTCTGACTGTCGCTACTATCGGGTACAGTTTCGGTGACAGCCAGCAAGTCCCTCTTAGAGTTGGTTGATTCTAATCCCTTTGCAGCCTTGGCATTCAGCCAATATGTCTGCATCTCCCCCTTACCCTTGACGAATATTTTGCTTTCCCTTGGGACTATCGAGGCTGACAGTCCGGAGGCTATTAGCAAGTCGGCTGTAACTTGAGAAACTTGTATGCGGCTACGCTGGGAAGTGCTTTCCATTCGTGCAGCTGTATTCATCGTATCTCCAAACAGCTGGAAACGACTTCTCTCCCCACGGAGGACACCTGCTGTCACTTGGCCACTTTGGAACAATTGAAAAAGATCGGAGGTGAGTGCAGAACTTTATCAGATATAAGGATTCTGGCAAAATTCTTCTTACCTGTGAATTCCTACCCTCAACTCCAAATCCGAAGTGTCGGGACCCAGCGAGACTTCCAACTTCAGCGTTGTGGCGTTCATTGTCCTGACGCAGTCACGAGCGAATCTGCAGATGGCCAAAGCATGTTCCTTATCTGGCTCAGGCAAACCAGCGACGGCTACATAGCAGTCACCGACTGTCTCCACCTTGAACACGTTATGTCGGTAGGCGTTCTTATCGAAGCCTCCATAGATAGTCTCAAGCAAGATGAATACTTGAGCCGGTTCCCGTGCTGATGCCCAAGCGGTGAAACCAGCAATGTCTGCAAACATAATGGTAGTCTCTGGGAAGAGGTCGGCCAACGGCGCTCCACCGCTGCCAAGTCCACCACCCAAAGGATCAAGAAGGCCTTCTTGGTCGGATCCTTTCTGGCCACTCATGAACAATCGATCTCGGATTGCTGTAGGAAAGACGTTAGATACGATTTGATCCTGCTTCACGATTCTTTCCAAGAATTTTCTTCGGCGTCTTCCAACGAAATAGTCGTAGAGAAGGAACACAAGGCTGGTGAACGCAAAGATTGCAACGACCACAATCATGTATGTTGTTGGTTTGTTTGTGTAAAACGTCTCTTCAAACTCTTTCGTGGGGTAAAGATCGAGTGTCAACTTGTGGACGCACAGACCTTCTGGAAGCTGTTCATTGTCAAGATCACTTTCCAAAATCATCCTTGATACCAGATTGTCATCATACTGGGTATCGTGTGCATCGAATTGCCCCAAAAACACGGCCCCACTAGCAGCGATGGAATAGGAAATCTCGTTTGCTGTGTCTACTACTTCCCCAAAGCCAATTTCGCAGCTACTACGGATGACAGCAATCATACCGAAGAGACCATCAACATTCAGATTGTCAAAAAACTCACGCCAGGGTAGTCTCAACCATATCATACCGACAATTTCTGCATTCTCAGTAATTGGTTGGACGATTTGACTATCGATGACAAACTGGCCGAAGCTAGCTCCTTCAGAGGTATTGAGCATTTGAGTAAATCCAAGTGATGGGCGGAGAGTCAAACGCGATGCCTCGTATAGTTCGGCAATCTCGGTGACGGAGAGGTAGTCGTAGCCCGTAGTCAACAATCCCGTGTTTTGAGGTTCAAGTGGGTATCTGTACCACATTGGCATCACCGAACCAGTGGTTTGAGTAGGAATGGGCTTGAAGTTATCGGTCAAGTTGTATTCATGCACGAATGGGATGGTCATGCTCATGAGTTCATCGAGAGTAAACTTGTTCCCTTCGTTATCAAGTGACTTTTGATACCAACCAGGTGCCGATTCCAAAACAAATGACGTCCACTTTTCCTTCTCATCTTCTCCGACAAGAGTACCAATGCTCATTGCAGGGTTTTTGAAACCGAAGAGCTCTGAAATCTTCTCCGATTTCTTGGAATAGTCGGGGATAATAATGAATGGCCAATTTGAGTTTGCGTCTTCTTGTACTTGAGAAGATATGAACAACGAGTACGCATCCAAAGCACTGAAAATTTGATCAACCTTTTGCCGCGAGATAGTCGAAACTTCTTTTGCAAGACCTGCGAACTGAGGAGTTGCGAATACATAGCATTGATGTTGTGAGAGTGCTGATATCGATTCGATTATGACAAGTTATTATGACAGTCAGCTTACCGCGGCCGCGAAATCGTCGTGTTCTTGCTTTTCCATCAGGAGGAATGTGGCTATAGCCGCACCACTGACTGCGAGCACCATTACGAAGAAAACAAGGAACTTTGATCGGGTCACAGCCTTTTCTTCTTTTTCGGCAACACCTGGCGGTACATACACCACTGGCTCCGGAGAATCTGCTCCATTCGAGGAATCATAGTGGGACATGCCATTGTTACTGTCGCCAGTACTCCAATCACTTTGGTGGCTGGAAGATTTGGACATGGCTCTCTTGCGTTTGCATTGGTATATTCGATTTACAATGATGCCTAAAAAGATTTCGGATTTTATGCTGTTTTGCTTGCGCTTGAGTGAGACGTTTTCATTCTTAATTCGCGCTGGGCCTATATCGGGTCTACAACTTCTTAAATTAGGGTCTGAACTTACGATCTTTCAGCCCATCGATTATATTACTGAATGTGTGGAAGGGGCATATGTCCAAACAAGAAAGCCCACCCACGGGTAAAGATACTATCACATGTTTGAAAAGTTCGCGCGTTATACGAACTACATACTGAATAAACCTGCGCTGTACGAAGGGGAATCCAAGGACGCGGAATTAACTGCCGCAAATCAGCGGTATATACGGCAGTTGGGTCATTTCGACACAAACATTCCGAAGTTAACGTGGAAGTATGCAGATCGGAAAGCGAACCATCACTCCCAAGTTGGGAGGTTCGTCACTTCAACCCAGTCGAATCGTTCATTGAAGATTCTACATTCTACATACGGATCGGATTGTGCCTACGTACTTTCCCTGGCTTTTTTCTCATATCGCCACAAAACCCTTTGAGTGGTATCGTATCAATCTGAGAGGCAAGATTTTGGGTTTGCTATATATGCTCGAAAAGAAAACACTGGAAGAAAGAGTCCAGTTTTGTAAGAGCTCGAAAACAAATCACTAGCAAATCTACTACCTCATTTTCCCAAGGATGAGAATGATAGGGTCCTTGGTGTCTTAGTCCAATCTCGTGTCACGAAGAATGGGGTGCCCGTGTAGAATGTCAAGAAGAAGTTGCACCATTCTCGGGTTCTAATTTTCTTGTGGTTGCTCACTGTCGGATGTCAATAAACAGGCCACTGCGATCTGCAAAATGATCGCTTCATTTGTTTCTCAACAATTGCTTCTTGGATCAACCTCAGCAGCTGCCTGCTTCTTTCGAGCTGCCGGAGTATCTTGACCCATTGCGGCTGATTATCCCAATAATCGAAAGATGGTTCGAGCTGCCGCCGTATCTCTATAATCGCAACAATCACAAGATGAAGAGCAACAAAGTGGCGACATGTTTATTATATCTACTTCTATTTGACCAACCGAGCAACAACTACTGTATTTTTTGCCCTTTCCTCGTATTTTGAAAGATATTCCTTGACGAGTCTTTCTCCCTCACGAAACCATTCGGCACGGTTGCTCTGAGCATAACTCAAATACTCATGCGAGGATACGCCAAAGACACCACAGCTCTCCAACTTCTTTGCCAAAGGAATCACATAAAAGTCGAAGAAGCCAATTTCCCCTTTGTACCAATTGACGCTTGGGTCGGAATCAGCCCGACCAGACTTGTACGCAGCATAACATTCCATGAAGAACTTCTCGTTCCAAGACCTGTAGATATGCCAATGCTGCATGGTGTGTGCTACATCAGATGCTTGGATCAAATGCTCGATGACGATTGTCGCCTTACAATCATCGCTGGTTAGGCTGGCATCATTCACCGGCGTATCAGCAAATGCAGTCTCCCATCGAGCCTTGCGGAGTGCTTGCAGTTCCTTGTCGACAATATCAGTGGCCATGACCGTATTTACCACCAGCTGACGGAATCTTCTGAGGTCGTCTTCTGTATGGTAGATGCATGCTCTGAGTGCTTCATATTCCTTACCCATAAGCAGTCCCCAAGCGAGCTCGACGCTGTTCTGCTCGGCTACCGACTTCTTGAAGATTTGTGCACTCCGGGTGTTTTCCTTCACCAGCTGAGCGTTGGGGACACCAGGATGGTCCATATCATGGATGATGGCAGAGAAGACAACCGAAAACTGTGTCAAGGGGTCGGATGTGATTCCATAGGAATGTCCAGCCATGTGAACAAGATTGACGTCATCTTTTGACTTGGTCAGACCGTTTCTGTCATCCACACTGACGATTCGAGTGAGGAGCTTCTTGACCGACGCCGTGACATGGCTTGCGTGTTCAAAATTGTGGAAGGGGTTGTCTTGGTAACAGGATGCTACGTTGGCGAGATAGTTTCTCAATTGGGTTTTGGCTTCCTCACCGATTTCGATGGACCTCGCTTCTTGCCGCTTGCTGAGGTCACTTGCATCGAATCTCTTCAACGGAATGATGGGGACGAACTCTTCAAGTACCGTTTCTCCTGTTCCAATGGTAGCTTCTTCTTTTTTCAGAGATGCGTTGTTTGAGTCTACAACTTCTCCCCTGGAGGCAATGATTTGCTGGAGAAGAGACGCCAGTACTTCGACATTCCACTCGACGAGACGTTGTGTTTTTGTCATAGTTCCAACATCATTGAACAAGTTGACGTTGGATTCTTTCGCACTCTGACTGTCGCTACTATCCGGTGCAGTTTCGGAGGCAGCTAGCAAGTCCATCTTCGAGTTGGCTGACTTCAATCCCTTCGCAGCCTTGACATTCAACCAATATGTCTGCATCTCCCCTTTACCCTTGACGAATATCTTGCTTTCCCTTGGGATTATCCAGGCTGATAGTCCGGAGGCTATTAGCAAGTCGGCTGTCACTCGAGAAACTTGTATACGGTTGCGCTGAGAAGTACTTTCCATTCGTGCAGCTGTATTCATCGTATCTCCAAACAGCTGGAAACGACTTCTCTCCCCGCGGAGGACACCTGCTGTTACTTGGCCACTGCGATACAAAACAATTGACATAGGAGTGAGGTGAGTGCAGACTACTGTCAAGTTCCCGGATACTGGCAAAGTTCCTCTTACCTGTGAATTCCGACTCGCAACTCCAAATCCGAAGTGTCCGGACCTAGCGAAACTTCCAGTTTCAGAGTTGTGTCTTTCATTGTCGTCACACAGTCACGAGCAAATCTGCAGATGGCCAAAGCATGTTCCTTATCCGGCTCAGGCAAACCAGCCACGGCCACATAACAGTCGCCGACTGTCTCCACCTTGAATACGTTATGCCGGTTGGCATGCTTATCGAAGCCTCCATAGATGGTCTCAAGCAAGATGAATACTTGAGCCGGTTCCCGTGCTGACGCCCAAGAGGTAAAACCAGCAATGTCTGCGAACATAATGGTAGTCTCTGGGAAGAGGTCAGCCAACGGCGCTCCTCCGCTGCCAAGTCCACCGCTCAGAGGATCAAGAAGTGCATCTTGATCGGATCTTTTGTGGCCACTCTCGTACAATCGATCTCGGATTGCCGTAGGAAAGACGTTCGATACGATCTGATCCTGCTTCACGATTCTTTCCATGAATTTTCTTTGGCGTCGGCGAACGAAGTAATCATAGAGAAGGAACACGAGGCTTGTGAACGCAAATATTGCAATGACAACGCCCATGTAGGCCGTTGGTTTGTGTGTGTGAAACGTCTCTTCAAACTCTTTTGTGGGGTAAAGATCGAGTGTCAACGTGTGGACGCAAAGACCTTCTGGAATTTCATCTTTGTCAATACCACTATCCACAATCACGTGGGATACCAGATGATCATCAAACTGTGGATTGTGAGCATCGAATTGCCCCAAAAATTCTACGCCGGAGCCATCGATCGCATAGGAAACCTCTTTTGCAGGGACAGTCTCTTTTTCTGGATCGGTTATGTCCCCAGCACCGATGTCGCAGCTACTACGGATGACAGCAATCATACCCAAGAGATTGCCAATGTTCAAATTGTCAAAGAATTCAAGCCAGGGTAGTCTTAGCCATACCATACCGACAATATCTCCGTTCATAGTGATTGGTTGCACGATTTGACTATCGATGACCCACTGGCCATAGCTGGCCCTTTCGGAGGTATCAAGCAACTGAGTGAAACCAAGTGCTGGGCGGAGAGTCAAACTTGATATCTGAAACAGTTCGGCAATCTCTGGGAGAGCAAGAAAGTCGTAGCTTGTCGTCAACAATCCTACGTTCCCAGGTTCAAGGGGATAACTGTACCACAACGCCAATACCGAACCAGACGTTTGGGTAGGAATGGGCTTGAAGTTGTCGGAATAGTTATACTGGTGCACAAATGGAATGGTCATGTTCATGAGTTCATCAACGGTAAACTTATTCCCTTCGTTGTCAAGTGAGTTTTGATACCAACCAGGTGCCGATTCTAAAACAAAGGACTTCCAATGTTCCTTCTCATCTTCTCCGACAAGAATACCAAGGTTCATGGTAGGTCTTTTGAAACCAAACAGCTCTGATATCTTCTCCGATTTCTTGGAATAGTCTGGAATAGTAACGAAAGGCCAACTAGAGTTTACGTCTCCTTTTACCTGAGAAGATATGAACACCGAGTACGTTTCCAAAGCACTGAAAATTTGATCAACCTTCTGCCGAGAGACCGTCGAAACTTCTTTTGCGAGACCTGCGAACTGAGTTTTACCATGATAGCATAGCATTGATGTTGCTTTGGTTAGAGATACTGCTATTGATTCGAATACGATAGTCTTCTTGGTAACTTACCGAGGCCCCAAAATCGTCGTTTTGTTCCTCTTCCATGACGATGTATGTAGCTGCAGCAGCACCACTGACAGCGAGCAGCATTACGAAGAAAACCAGGATCTTTGATCGGGTCACAGCCTTTTCTTCTCTGCTTGCAACATCTGGGGCTTCATGCTCTGTTGGCTCTGGAGTATCTCCTCCATGAGACGAATCATGGTGGGGTATGCCATTGTTGCTGTCACCAGAACTCCGATCACTTGATTTGGACATGGTTCCCTCGATTCAGTTGAGCACCCAAGAAATATGCGTTCTTATTGCTGAGCCTGAAAGGTGATAGACTTACTAGCCCTCGTCTCAGACATTCCAGTGATACGCTGGGCATCTCTAACTGCGAAACCTCTGCCGAGCTTGAGAGTCATGGAACATATGGCAAATTGAATAAATAAGTATCGTTGTTGTCCATGAACATAAATAAATACATGCCTTTCTGACACCATCATTAAACTACTATATATAGAACACGGGTGAGAAACTAGGGGGCGAACCCAGTGCATCACATAAGAAAAACTGATTGTGTGTATGTGTATGTGAAGTGCAATGAGTTCGCGCCATGCTTTATCAACTGCAAGCGATCCTGCACCCCGTATTGTGCGGGGAGATCTCTGGAGGCAAATTAAAAGGGGTCCCCTCCCCACACAACGTCCACCCACATCTAATTGTTGTTGCGTTTTTTAATAAAAACGTTTGGCCTCTTGACCTGCGCCTGCGCCTGCAGCCTGCTGGTGGCTGGTTGCTGATGCCTCCTCGCTCGTTGCTGAAAATGCGTTGTGTCCTCAAAGGTCTGTTTGCTCTTGATTTTCGTCCAGCTTGGGAGATGCGGTGTCTCTTTAACATTGCTTCCTCCCGGTCGTCTGGAAACGTGCCTGAAAGAGAGGCCTTGCCACATATATCTTTTGGAAAGTAAGCTTAATCACACTGCATCGACAGGCTGACCAACGCAATGACGCCTTTTCTTGGATCGACTTTTTGTTTCGCAATATGCTCCTATGGCAAACTACAGTCAGTCAATGATGCGACAGCGAAATGGAACAGGCTTTTTGCTGCGACCAGCACTAGCCGTTTAGGCAGACAACGGGAGATCTTATCAAAGAATCGTCTGTCCGAACTCTGCTTGTACTCCAGCTCTTAGATCGGTTACTTTCTTGTGGAGAAGAATGCCTCCATCAATGCACACAGTCACCGGAAGAAACGACTGCCAGCCACTGTATGCAACCAACATATTTATCTGAAATGAAGATATCCCAAATTTCTTACTCTGCTACTCCGAATTTGGCCCAATCACGTGGCAACTACTGTGATGGTGTTTTCGAAAGAGGAAACCCTTGTCTTCATTGATCATGTTCATTCTGAGCGAAAAAAGACTGTTGGGCACTAAGGGCTTTCTCTTGCATGGGGAAGCTTGCGATTTATTAGGTTCGGAATGTGACAGCGATGGACAAATCTCCCCGGTTTCATCAAACCTGCAGAAATGGTCATTTAGCCAGTATCAAGTCGTCGAGGAGCAGAATTGGTGCATTCGAAGTATCACCCTTTATTCTGTTCAATAGAACGTGCCACCGATAGCTCCTTGTTTGCCAGTCTTGTCGGTGCTATGGTTGGGGCAAAACACAAAATCAAGGCACTGATGGCAACTCGGTCAAGTTCGAGTTTGGGGTAGCAACTACTATTGGCAAAGCGAAATGGGGCAATTAGATGTCAGTGTTTGTTGGTGCAGGCAATTGGTGGGAGTATTGCAGGACGGGGAAGGCAACGGATCCTGTAAAGGCGAACCAGCTGGTGCTGATGCGGGGCCATCTACGATTTGGCGGTGTGCCAGAAGGAGAATCTGATGTTGGTGGGAGGATTCGACGGTTTGTCAGAAGTCGAGTTTGGAGAGAATTCCATCGGTATTGCAGTTGGTGCAATTGTCGATGCTGTTGCTGGAGGAAAATTCCATGATGGCGGCAATGTCGGGTATCAGCAGAAAGGTATGCGTCAACGTTCTGAAAGCGTGTGAAAGGCGCCAGATCATTTGCCAATGAGCAAGCTTATTCCACTCTCTGCAAAACTGAAAGCGTCGACTGTTCAGTCTACGGATTTGATGTGAATAGCCAGTTTTTGAAAGACTACCCAACACGTTAAGACGTGGAACGAAGAATGAGGAGTCCCTTTCATGTCAACAAGAAGACATAACACAACCCACTGCGATCTTCACATGATCGTATCATCATTTGTTCCTGCCTTACCCGATTAATGGACGCTTCACTCCGAAACTGCTGGTTGGTTCTACTTCATCGTTTTCCCGACAATCGAGAGATGAACAACAGATGAAAATTAAAACAGTGGCGAAACGTATTTTACACATACTGCTATTGGACCGACCGACCGACCGACAACTACTGCTCTTTGATCATTTTTCTGTACTTTGCCAAGTACTCCTTGACCAGTCTTTCTCCCTCACGCACCCATTCATCACGGTTGCTCTGGGCGTAGCTCAAATACTCACGCGAGGACACCCCAAAGACCCCACAGCTCTCCAGCTTCTTTGCCAATGGAATCACATAAAAGTCGAAAAAGCCAATTTCCCCCTTGTACCAATTCTCGCTTGGGTCGGAATCGGCCCGGCCGGACTGGTAAGCAGCATAGCATTCCATGAAGAACTTTTCGTTCCAAGCCCTGTAGATATGCCAATGCTGCATGGTATGTACTACATCGGATGCTTGGATCAAGTGCTCGATGACGATTGTCGCTTTGCAATCATCACTGGTTAGGCTGGCATCATGGATTGGATTGTGTGCAAATGCAGTCTCCCATCGAGCCTTTCGGAGTGCTTGCAGTTCCTTGTCGACAATATCAGTGGCCATGACCGAATTAACCACCAGCTGACGGAATCTTCTGAGGTCGTCTTCTGAATTGTAGATGCATGCTCTGAGTGCTTCATATTCTTTACCCATAAGCAGTCCCCAAGCGAGCTCGACACTGTTCTGCTCGGCTACCGACTTCTTGAAGATTTGCGCACTCCGGGTATTTTCCTTCACCAATTGAGCGTTGGGGACACCAGGATGGTCCAGATCGTGGATGATGGCAGAGAAGACAACCGAAAACTGCGTCAATGGGTCGGATGTGATTCCGTAGGAATGTCCAGCCATATCGACAAGATTGACGTCGTCTTTTGGCGTGGTCAGACCATTTCTGTCATCCACGTTGACGATTCGAGTGCCTAGCTTCTTCACTGACGCCGTGACATGGCTTGCGTGTTCAAAATTGTGGAAGGGGTTGTCTTGGTACATGGATGCTACTTTGGTGAGAAACTTTCTCAACTGAGTTTTTGCTTCTTCGCCAATATCGATCGAGGTCGCTTCTAGCCGCTTGCTGAGGTCACTTGCATCGAATCTCTTCAACTGAATGATGGGGACAAACTCTTCTAGGACCGTATCACCTTTTCCAATGGTAGCTTCTTTTTCCTTAAGGCATGCGATGTTTGCGTCTACAAAGTCTCCCCTGGAGGCAATGATCTGTTGGAGCAGAGACGTCAGCACCTCAACGTTCCACTCGACAAGGCGTTCTGTCTTTGTCATAGTTCCAATATCGTTGAGGAAATGGTCGTCAAGTTCTTGCACACGCTGACTCTCGCACTTAGATTTGGCTGCCATCGATCCCTTCTCAGCCTTGGTGTTCAACCAATATGTTTGCAATTCTCCTTTCCCCTTGACAAATATCTTGCTTTCCCTTGGCACTATCCAGGTTGATAGTCCAGAGGCAGCGAGCAAGTCGGCGGTAACCTGAGAGACTTGTATACGGTTGCGCTGAGAAGTGCTTTCCATTCGTGCAGCTGTATTCATGGTATCTCCAAACAGCTGGAACCGACTTCTCTCCCCGCGAAGGACACCTGCTGTCACTTGACCACTTTAGTGCAAAACAATAGTTCGAGTAGATGGGGGTGAGTAGGTACATGAATCAAGTTCGCGGATACTGGCGAAATTCTGCTCACCTGTGGATGCCTACTCTCAACTCCAAATCAGAAGTGTCAGGACCCAGTGAGACTTCCAGTTTCAGCGTTGTGTCTTTCATTGTCTTGACACAGTCACGAGCAAATCTGCAGATGGCCAAAGCATGTTCCTTATCCGGCTCAGGCAAACCAGCGACGGCCACATAGCTGTCGCCGACTGTCT